>JAYMFT010174211.1:0-12168 GCA_038088735.1 Panulirus argus
CATACTTGCTCGCCTTCATCCATTCCCAACGTCACCCTGTCCCACAGAAAACAGCACCAATGCATGAAGGAAAAAAAAAAAATAATAATAATATATGCAATCCCTTCTCCCCCTCCACTTAAGCATGACAGCACTAGGAAAAGGACAAAGAAAGGCCACATCCACTCGCATTCATGCTCTAGCTGTCATGTGTAATACACCAAAACCACAGCTCCATAACCACATGCAAGCCTCACAGACCTTTCCATGGTTTACCTCAGATGTTTCACATGCCCTGGTTCAGTCCTTTGAGAGTACATCGAACTCAGTATACCAAATCATTCTAATTCACTCAATTCCATGCACGTCTTTCAAACTCCTGCATGTTCAGGCCCCAATCGCTCAAAATCTTTTTCACTCCATCCTTCCATCTCCAATTTGGTCTCCTGGTTCTCCTTTCTCTCTCCACTTCTGACTCATATATCCTCTTTGTAAATCTTTTCTCAATCATTCTCTCCATATGTCCAAACCATGTCAACACACCCTCTTCTGCTCTCTCAGCCACACTCTATATTTTCACACATCTCTCTTACCCTTTCATAACTTACTCAATTAAACCCTGACACCACATAGTCCTCAAACACTTCATTTCCAACACATCCACCCTCCTCCCCACAACCCTTCTATCTACAGCCAATGCCTCGCAACCATATAATATTGTTGGAACTAGTATTCCTTCAAACATACCTATTTTTTGCCCTAAGAGATAAAATTCTCTCTTTCAACACATTCTTCATTGTTCTCAAAACCTTCGCCCTCTCCCCAACCCTATAACTCACTTCCACTTCCATGGTTCCATTTGCTGCCAAGTTCACTCCCAGATCTATATATAGCCTAGCCTAAGTCAGATATCTAATCTATTGATCAACCCCTTGGGAAGGATGAACAGTTGGGTTGAATGTGGACCAACTGCTAAAACCAGGATCTGACTCAAAGCAACTGATCCCAAGAGTCCCACAATGCATCACTTGCTCTTCTCTTCCTACAAGAAATCATATTTCTAAAAACTTTCGATTTTCATGAAGAGATAATTGTAATCAGCCAATTCTGTTTTAACTCACAATCAGCGCACATAATAGTCATTCTACCAATATCTATCTATCTATTCATTCTCTGCCATACTGCATCTCTCACACACCCCTTCATTTCTTTCTTCATTCCATCAAGTCACACCATATGCTTCTCTCAAGTAGCTCATTTCCACAGTCTGGATTCTTGACCTCTGTGACTCATTCCATGTCCACATTTTGACTGCATAGCTCAAGACTGGGAAGACTATGCTCTTCCTTAATTCTCTCTTCACTTCCATACTTACAACTCTACCCTTCAATATTCTATTCAGGGACCCAGTGACTCTTCTACCCTGCACTGCTTTCTCCCTTATATCTCCATTATCACCAAACTCAGCCATGACAGCTCCTAGATACTTAAATTCTCTCACCTCTTCCATTCTTTCTCCCCCATAACCAAAGCACAGTTTAGTACACTTTTTTTCTTTCACTCTACATCGTTTTACAAAATCTATACTTTCACTCTGTTTCCTTTCACATAATCATTAGTTTCCTTTCAAACATCATTTCTTTACATTTACTTGAATTTACATTCAATCACCTATACTTAAACACATCATAAAACACACTTACAACTTTCTGCAACTCCACTCTAAGCAAACAACACAGTATCTTCCGCAGACAGGCTTGCCACTTGCCACCATATCTCACTGCCACACTCCATCTCTATACTCCCTTTCTCTAGTTTTGCTTTCGTTTCTCATAACAATCCATACATATAAGTATACTAAAAAAAACGCGACATCACACAGCCCTGATTCACACCCACATGTATACCATAACTTTCACTCAACTCTCCATCCACTCGTACGCATGGATTTGCTTCGCTACATAAGACATGCATACCATTCAACAATTGCCCACCTACCCTACATATCCTTAACACAACCCACAGAGCATTCCACTCAACTCACTTTGTCATTTGCTTTCTCCAAAGTCATAAAAGCTGCATACAGTTTCTTACCTTTTGCTAAATACTTTTCCACAGTCAACTTCACCTTAGAAATCTGACCTACACATCCCCTAACTTTCCTAATACCCCCTTGCTCCTCACTTTTTCTGCATTCAGTCACTCCAATCACTCTATCAATCAACATTCTTGCATCCACTTTCCAGGTATACTTAACAGACTTATTACCCTATAATTGGTACACACATCCTTAGCACCTTTTCCTTTGGATTAAGGAACAATAATAAATTTCACCCAAACCTTAGACACAACCATATGTTTCCATGCAAATAACATATCAGATGCATCCACTCTATCACAATTTCTCCTCCATACTTCAGCATTTAAGCTGTCATCCCATTCACTCAACGTGCCTTTCCTACCTTCAGCCTCATTATTGCCCTTCTTACCAATATCATAGATGAGAAAACTCTCAAAGTCATAGTCAAACTAAAAAACTGCTACATTCAATGGTTTGGGATTTCTTTTTTCAGTACTTGAGTCATACAAAGATTTTCTTATTCTTTTTTATCTTCTCTGTCTTACTTCTTCCATTTGTTGGGATTTTTGGCATCGCAGGCACCCATTCTTCCCAATGTCTTTCTTCTTCACTTTCTTGGGATCTTTGACCAGCATCACAGGCTCTCATTCTTTCCAACATGGTTCTTTCTCCTTGAGTCTCATTTCTTTTGCATGTTGTATTTTCATCTCCTTTTCTAGAATATGACCTTGGTCTCTGTTTTTTGGCAGAAGAAAAATGGAGGTAAGTACATACAGTAGAGGAAGTTTAGTACAGATAAGTACAGTACAGGCAAGTATAGTAGAGGTAAGAACAGCAAAGGAAGTAGAGTAGAGGTAAATACTGGAAAGGTAAGTGGCAGTGGCAGTACTGTAACCAATGAGGTTAGGGGCTGCTATTGTGGTAGGCTCGAAATTAGGATTAGTTTTATATTTCAGTACCTCAGGGGGATCCTCTAGTTTGCTAGAGTATCCAAGTCTTACCCCACCTTCTCATGGTTACCTCATAATTACACCCTTAGGGGTGGAACTGAAGGGGGAAGTGTTTCCTAAACATCAGGTCAATAGTTGTAATAGTTTTTTTTTTTAAATACATACAAACACTTAAGGTGTGCTAGGGTTGGTTTTGTTTTCAGACAATCTGGAAGCCCCACTGCTTCTGGGAAACACTGTGCTGGAGTTGCCCTCTGCCAGTGGCCTGTTTTTTTTTTTTTTTTTTTTTTTTTTTTTTTAAGAAGCTAAGAAGTGGCACCTGAGTCTACCAGATACGCCAAGAAGTGAAAGAGATGAGTGATTGAGGGTGATGGCACTGAATGTAAATGGGATGACTAGTCAGAGTAGAAGGAGGGAGCTTGTGGAGAAGCTTAAAAGATACAGTTTGGATGTGCTGGGGATTGGGGAAACCTATATTGTTGGACAGGGTGTATGGAGTGAAAATGGATATGAAGAATACAAGTTATAGGAGTGTGTGGAAAGAAGAATGGTATGGATGGAAATGAATGAAAGTTATCTGACAAAAGGGAAAAAGGAAAGAAGGATTTGTGATTTTGCTATCACTGAAAGTGTGGGAGGGTGTTACAAAGAATGGATGGAATGGATCAAGAATAGTGTTGTGTGATTTTGCTATCACTGAAAGTGTGGGAGGGTGTTACAAAGAATGGATGGAATGGATCAAGAATAGTGTGAGTGAAAGGAAGATTGGAGTTGTAAAGTATGCATGGGTATGTGTATATCCCCTTGTGAATATGAAGACTTTATATGGTAGGGATGAAATAAGCATTTCTGGAGAAATTTGAATGACTGTACAAATGGTTCTGAGAATGACAAAAACTAAGTGGTAATGAGTGATATGAATGCGAAAGTGGAATGTGATGAAATTGGTGAGATCATTGGTAAATGGGGAGTGCCTCGAGTATGTGAGAATGAAAATTATCGTGTGGATATCTGTGCTGAGAGGGGGTTTATTCCTTGTAAATAACTTTTTTCAGCACATGATCCACAGGTATACATGGATGAGAAACAATGGAAGAGAAGAGCAAAAGGGTTTGACCGACTATGTGGCAGTGGATGAAAGTTTGAGAAAGGCCATGCCAGATGCTAGAGTTATAAGAGAATTCTTTGGAGACTGACCATTTTGCAGTTTTATAAGAGAATTCTTTGGAGATTGACCATTTTGCAGTTTTTGTGAGGATGAGAATCAAGGAAAAGTGGAGGTATGGTGTAAGGAAGAACGGAGAGGTAAAAGCGAAGGCAACTGAGAAGATAAATCACTAAAAGTGCAAGGAAGAGTATGAAAGGAGGGTGACAAAAGTTTAGATAGAAGTGCAGTGAAGGTAGAAATGCAGTCATGTGTGCAATGAGGTGTTTAAAATGTTTAAGACGACTATCAAAGGTTGTAGAATTAGGAGATTGATACAAAGTCATGAGATACAGGAATGAAAGGATTATGCATGGTGGATGGAAGAGATTAGAAATCCTGTGGAAAAGAAGTAAAAGGAACATAGCTTTGCCCTCATTTCGTTCATGGATCCAAGTTTTGATGTCAACACCCAAGTATCAACAATGCATGCCATACTATGGAAATAGCAAAAAAGTCAGCTTTAATGAGGCTAAGGAGGGTGTAGTGGAGTTGATAGAACTGCATAAGGAAGAGCTCTCAAATGAAGATCTTCAGTTGAAGAAGGAGTGCCAAGTGGTGACTGCAGAATTTTGGTAGGTCAAGCAAGTGTGTTCTCTCACTAGCAAGAGGTTAGCTGAAGCATTTCAACACTATGACCTTGCTCTTGCTATATTTGATGAGGATGACCCAAACATAGATCACTACCTGACATCAAGTGTTTTAAAGAAATCCACCATGGAAAGAAAATGAAGGCAAACGGACAACACTAGATTTCTTTCTGATGAAAAAGGCCATCAGCATCCAGTGATGTAACAGCTGAACTCACTCTACAACCACCATCACTTTCCACAACTATGTCATCTGACCCAGGTAAACCCTTTCCCAGTAATTCCTCCACTCACCTCTTCCCTCCCCATCAGCACCAGCTACCAATTCCAGAAAAGCAGTAATCGTACGAGATGAAATTATTTTTCTTTTCCTATTAATAGTATTCATTATACATTATGTATATCATAGTATTAATTTCCTGGTACGTGTGTGCTGTAGAGTTTTACTGGCTTAATATTTAATTATGTCTTATTAATAATGCTTTTTTGATTTATGAGACCATTTTCAAGACTATAACTATCCTGTAGATAAACAGGTCCCTTTACATCACATTTCTTGAAGAGCCAATCATGGGTGACATGGTTAGCACCTACTCCAGAATTAAGGAAATTTAAGATGTGAAAAAATTCTAGACAACCAGTGAAGCATAAAATGGCTAACCATGTAGTAGAAATGAAGAATGATCAGGCATTATCTGCCCACATGATGATTGTTGCCTATTACCATCCACAAATCAGTCTGAATGAAGCCATTAGCCAAGAGAGTTCACCTCATTCCCATTAGTCCTGCTCGAAGTGACTGGAAAACTTATACAAAGTATGGACAAAGGCAAAGTCATGGCCACACTTGAGGAGCTGCCCAAAGAGAAGTCTGCAGATAGTAAGCTGTCAGAGAAAGTCACAAGTAATGATAATCTGCACTCATCCAAGAGAGTAACAGTCACAGACAGCATGGTCATGGTACAAGCAATGGGGAAGCCAGCCTGGATCAAAGCCTGTGCTTAGTGGGCTGACCACTTCACTACAGCACTAGACACCAGAGTTAAAGGCTATTAGATGCATCAAGTAACTGACTGCTATGATGACTCTAATTCCCTGACGGAGTCCAGGCAGGAGAGATTTAAATCACCCATCACTAATACCCAGTTTCGTGCTCAAAAACTGCTGACGCAATCACTCAACTGCTCCCAAAACGCTTCTTATGATCTTTCTTCTCATGGTCAGGTGCATAAGCACCAATGATCACCCATCTCTTGCTATCCACTTTCAGTTTTACTCACATCAATCTAGAATTTACTTCCATACACTCAATCACACACTCCCACAACTGCTGCTTTAGGAGTAGTGCTAATCCTTCCTTAGCTCTTGTCCTCTTACTAACCCCTGACTTTAATTCCAAGATGTTTCCAAACCATTCTTCCACTTTACCATTGAGTTTCGTTTCAGTCGGAGCCAGAACATTCAGGTTACTTTCCTTAACATACTACCTATCTCTCCTCTCTTTTTATCTTAGTTACATCCATACACATTCAGACACCCCAATCTGAAACTTCAAGGAGGATGAGCATGCTCCGCTTGATTCCATCTTCTGTTTCCTTTGCTCCATCCCCTATCCTATGACTCACTTCTGCTTCTATGGTTCCACATTTGGCCAGGTCCACTCCCAGATATTTAAAACAATTCAATTCCTCCAATTTTTCTTCATTCAAACTCACATCCCAACTAACTTGTCCCTCAATCCTGCTGAACCAAAAAACCTTGGTATTATTCACATTTACTCTTAACTTTCTCCTTCCACACACTTTTCCAAATTCAGTCATCAACTTCTGCAGTTTCTCACTCGAATCAGCCACCAGTGCTGTATCATCCATAAACAAATCAAACAATCATAGGGAAATCACACACTCCTGCTGTAGACCTACCTTCACTGGGAACCAATCACTCTCCTCTTTTCCTACTTGTACACATGCCTTACACCCTTGATAAAAACTTCTCATTGTTTCTAGCAGCTTACCTCCCACACCATATATTCTTAAGACCTTCATAAATCCCTGAAGATGGCATGAACAGATGCCCAAAATTAAGTTCTAATGACAGCTGGAATATTGTACATGACCACCCACCCCAATATCATTGAAATGTTGAAGACCGTTTCACTTGCAGACTGGAGGAGGTGTTGAGTGCTTTCTGGGGCTGTATTTACCCAATCCAACCCATAAACATTTTTCTTTTGTTTACATATGATGCTTATGCATTCCAAAAGGCAAGATAGTTTTTCTTAAGGAAAAGCTCATCTTTTGACATGCTGGAGAGTTGTTGTACAGTTAATTGCCAAAACAAGCATGAAAAGAAGAAGCAGGCATTACCATTTTACAAAACATCATCGAGAATGGCTCTAATATAAAAGTGATGACACCAAAAATTGGATCAAAGAGATGAAGCGCAAGGACTGGAAGACCTAGTCAGAAAATGAAATTTCGAAAAAAATTTGCAGTGATCAGTTCATATCAGATAAGATTATATACCCATTAGCTTACTTAATTCTTATAATATATACATTTCAAAGAGAACACTTTGCCTGAAGGATCTGTGGTCAATGAGCATAAATAACAAGTTAAACATTTTGGATAGATGGACCTAATAAAGTAAGGGTTTCACCTTGTCACTTTAAACTGTAGCGAAAGAAGTTTAGTTCTCCTAAATTGAATTTGATGTTCCTCATCTAAATCTTACATCTTTAACATTTGAAGCAAAATTTAAGTGAGCAACAATGACAAAAATTAACACTGCTTACAGCTTCTGATATGTACAGGAATTTGCAGGAGGCTATTTCTTTTGGAGAGAGCACCAGTTTTATCATCTGAAGGCTTGCTTTGATTGTTTGTCTCTAATTAATGCTAAGAAAAATTTACTTGCTTAGTAGTATCAATACTTTCAGCTTTGTTTTTTACTTATTCATCTATGTTCATATTCTCTCAACCTGAAGATATTTCCTTAATTTCAACAATCAGTAATATTTCTTTTCTAAGTAAAAAAAATCAGAAAATATAGAAAATACCAACATGAAACCCACAACATTTTCATAAAACAAAGAACTGGCCATAAAAATAACTTCAAAGAAAGTAGGTTATCAACAGTGTTATGAATTTATTCAAGCAAAGCATGCAAGATCTTATAAGTTTTCAAGGAATGACCAAAATATGGTTGAGTTTCATGAAATTCAGAGATGAAATATCCTTTTGGAGATGAAATATCCTGAAAAATTAAGCTTCTACTGCAAATGGCAATCATTTACACACTATAGATTTCATGACACAGAAGGACCCTAGGTCTGATCAGAGAAATAGTTTCTTGCTTCTGTTACATGTGGTCTTGAACAGAGTAACTCAATTTCCTTAACTGTCTCATTAACATTCAGGTCATATCAAAATATACAATGACGAAATAGAAGTTAACTATCTTTTACAGTAAACTTGATAAAAAGCCAGTAATTTATTCTAAAATCTAAAGCCAGACAAATCCTGTATAAAACAACATGAACAGTTTAATACAGATGTTTAACCAAAAGCACACCAGATTTTAACTGATAAAAGCAAATATATATGCCTATGCCTAAGCCTAAGCTTCCTTAACTTGGATTTGATGAAGCAAAACGATTGTCTCAACCGTCTTGATCAAACAATCTTGAACATATCCTTTTCTAAAGAAACTATATTCTTTCAGTGCATTAAAGGCTTTCACAGATTCTAATGTGTAAAAAGTAGGTGTGTCAATTACAAGTTTTGTGATATCAGACCAGGGCATATCGGACAGCTTGGTAATATCATCAACGACGGGATACGGATTTTCAAGTTTCACTCCACTCGCAAGTGTTAGCTATCATTATAACGCTGCTTATCGTCTGTCGACAGTAAATCATAATATTCAGTTTCTATGTTCAACATAATATCTGCGAGTGTGCATTGGTCATTGGCCCTCAATACTCCTTTTTTTGTTTTTTTTTCTTTGCCTGTGGGCATGAGCGCGCAACTTTCATATAGCAGTGAAACTCATCCATGACAAAGACTTTTCCTTTTCACTCTTATTATAAAAGTATGAAGCTTATTTCTGAACGAGGTAATAGGCCTAACTGTACCTTTTTTTTTCCTAAAATAATAAAAATTTCATTTCATGAGCACAAATGTATTCTGTAACATCAGCCAGTACCCCGTATTTATCATCGATGGAGCAGACCCCCTAGTCAGCCTTAAGTAGTTTATACAGTATAAACAAACGACAGTCCTTACCTGATTGCAGAGTGGAAGCTGCGTTCTACAACATCCAGCCACTGCACTTACAAACTAAGACAATATACCCAATGGGCAATTTTTGGAATAACACTGACTTCTGCGTTTATACTTTATCGTCAATATTATTGTATATGTAGTAACTGATGTTGCCGCCAGAGGTCACAATCTCTCGTGTGTTGATGTTCAATGTAGTTGCCACCTTTTGTTTTTATACCTAAACATAATGAATATAATCTTAGTATTGTCTGAATCTGAATTGCGTAAGATAAACATACAATCTACTTGCCATAATTAATTCTTTCTATATCCATGAGGTAGATTAGGCACATAACCGCTCAGGTCACTCAAATATCCTTATCCCATGCCCAGGGTAAAAAAACTACAGATATATAAATAAATACTTTTAACTTAACTCTATATATTTATTGTACTGCTGACATTGCAGAAAACTTTAACTCAAATACTTTAATTTACATTCAGTACAATACTCTATCGCAATTTACAGTTCATGTGTATTCCGTTACAACATATATGCAAAAATGCTGTGACGCAAACAAACCATCATGCATGCTGATGTGCTGTGGTATGAAAGATTTCCCGTATGTAGCACTAATGCGTATAGACAGCCGCAAACTGCACGTATCACACTATCACTCGTGTGTGATATCAGTCTCCAATGGCAACCAGTCTTCTATCGGGTCTCATATGATGTAACAGTAGGTTCTGATCTACAGCCATATTTCTCTTCGTGTATATATTTACTGATACAGTGGTTTTTAACATTAGAGACATGAAGCCTGTAATCCTTCCAACTTCTTTCTGCATCCTCTTCTTTTAGACTTTCTGAGTTTAGTACAACATGTAACAATACTTAAGAAGCCAGATTCATGTTCTGCTGTTGACTATACCACTTTCAGTTGCAACTCTTTATTCCTTGATAGAGGAACCGGGATCCTGTCACTAGCTACCCCTGTACAATAACACCAGAAGCATCGGGCAAGTGTCGCGAGTACATATAAATATAACAAAGGAGCTTATTAAAGCCTAAGGAAGTTAGGATATTCCTGCAACACAACATCAATATTATTTACATGATATATGGCCATCGTGTCTCCGTCTGGGGGTTGTGGAGTGGTGATCAAGCAGGCGTCACAGTCTCACAGACTCGTAGTGTGCGGCTGTCGGGTCTTTTGCTTGATGGACAAGCGCGTTGCTCGGCGGAGGTAGGGACGCCAATCTCCCAAGCAAAGTCATACCCGATGATGATAGGGGCAGCAATCACGTCCCTTTTCCGTGACCCTTTCCCGTAGACATGCGAGAGGTTGGGAAGTTTACGGGGGGTATCGTACCAGGTGTGCGTGGAGTCCAGGGGTACGGCTGCTTCTCGAGCTTCCCTCTGCTTGAGGCGAATTTGGGTCCTGAGTTGTCGAAGTGTTCGAAGAACAATGTAGTCAGGTGTGGCCTTGTTACAGCCGGTCTTGGCACGGCCATCTGCTACCTCATTCCCTGAGATACCGACATGACTGGGTATCCACAGGAACGTCACAGGACGGCCTGCATCCAGAAGTTTTGATGTTAGCCCTCGTATTCGGGGGATAAGATCCTTATTCTACCCTGATCCAGATGCGATCCCATCGAGAGCAGACCTGGAATCGCAGCAGACATGCAGAAGGAAGAGACCACCTGTTGTTTCCTCAGCAAGAGCAGTAAGGAGGGCTATCAGCTCAGCTTGAGTGGAGGATGCTCTGTCAGAGACTCTGAGAGAGTTTGATAAACTCAGGGGCATCAGGACAGGAGATGTAAATACCAGCCCCTGCCCTGCCCGTAGCAGGGTCAACAGAGCCATCAATGTAGAGGATGGCCCTACCTGGAGACCATTGGGCTATCCTGGAGAGGTGGTATATGTGGAGAACAACAGGGCATATGTGGGATTTCGGGAGCAGTCCACTAAAGGCAATCACTTCAGGTTGAAAGTCCAGCCATGGAGAGGGAGACGAACCAACAGCAGGAATGACAGCAACATCAGGCAGTAGGTCATGTTCCTGAAGGGTTCAGATGAGTGACCCACGCCACTGTCTTCTATATGTAAGCCGGCCTTGGAGAGCAAGAGTCAAGTTGGCCTGGACATAGTTGCCTTGTGGATCTCACAGAATGGAAATGGCAGTTTTCAAGTAAATCTCCAGGACATGATCCAATAAGGGGGAAAGACCAAGTTCGGTGTATAGGGAAGTAAAGTGTGTCCACTGAGGGACCCCGAGGATGATTCAGACAAACAACAGAAAATCCAAAGTCTTTAGGAAGTTCCTCTACAGAAAGATTAGTTACGAATAACATGGTCAGATGTTTAATATGAATACCAAATTTTGCATAAACTGAGAATTTTCAAATGTTTGAGTCTGATCAGGGAAGGACTATCCTCACAATTTTTACAAACTTGCAAAAGAATTTATGCCTTAATTTCCAATTTTTTGCGTAGCTTAACTTTTTTCAGATCATGATCCACATTATCTCGTAAAGACATGGTTCTACATCAGTGACATGGATTGAGATGCAGGTTTTGAGGAAGTCTTTGTCAATAATTTTCAGATCCAAAATTAATTGTTTGAATATAAGGAAATATTAGGGTCAGCAGGGTTGACGGACAAGTTTGTTGGGGAGTGAGTTTGAATGGGGAAAAACTGGAGGAAGTGAAGTGTTTTAGATATCTGGGAATGGACTTGGTAGCAAATGGAACCATGGAAGCAGAAGTTTCTCATAGTGTGGGGGGAGGGGGCAAAGGTTCTGGGAGCAATGAAGAATGTGTTGAAGGAGAGAGCATTATCTCGGAAAGCAGAAATGGGTATGTTTGAAGGAATATTAGTTCCAACAATATTATATGGTTGCCAGGCATGGGCTATAGATAAAGTTTTACGGAGGAGGGTGGATGTGTTAGAAATTAAATGTTTAAGAAAAATATGTGGTGTGAGGTGGATTGATCGAGTAAGTAATGTAAGGGTAAGAGAGAAGTGTGGTAATAAAAAGAGTGTGGTTGAGAGAGCAGAAGAGGGTGTGTTGAAATGGTTTGGACATATGGAAC
>JAYMFT010174222.1:0-12168 GCA_038088735.1 Panulirus argus
TCTGCTGGAGGACAGTACATGGGAAGGACAGATGACAGAAGACCTGATGGTCTATGACGAGGTTATCTGCTGGAGGACAGTAACAGTATCCAACATTCCTAATCTATATAGACAGAGACAGGATTATAAAACGAGTAATCTCGTCTTTATCCCTTTAGCACGACCCCTTGTGAATAACAAGGGGTCGTCCTCTCAAGCTCAAGGGTCGTACCACCGTGGTCACGCTGTTACTAAAGTCCATCCCAACACGCCCAAGCGACCGGCCACCACGCAGAGAAATTACAGAATGCAAAACATGACCTTGTTTATGGAAATGGATGCCACTCCGTGCATTAAAGAATCCTCACAAAACAATAAATGGCTTTTACCAAATACGCAGAATGTTGCTGTAAATGGCACTGGTTTACGGAATGGAATTTTTACGGGTTTTTAACCGGTAAACCGTAATTTAATAATAACGGAGTCTTACTGATAAAACAGTAAATGTTCTAGCTCGTTTATTACACAAATAAATGAAGGATGAACCACATTTGCGTCTAAAAACCTCTTATGACAGACAACAGTTTGTCTCCTGCAACATTATCTTCCTACCTCGCGTGAGTCTGAAATCCACTAAGAGAACAAGTAAATACATCTGAAATTTAATTTGAAAAATAAAAATCCGCGTAGACCTTCCTGGGAAATAAATCTCCTGTGGACGGTACGAAGGAACGCCGCTGTTGCCATGACAACGCTCCAGCGATTGGTTCCCATCCGCCAGGGGTAGACGACCCAACACCCCCCCCTCCTCCCCCTTCCCCCAAACCCCCCCACCACCAGATTTGACAATGAGCCGCAAAAGTACGGTATCTGTCCCGCCATTGAGGGTACAACAACAACAACAAGAGAGAGAGCCAGTCTCGTCATTTCGCTCTGCAAATCGTAACGGTGACGTGACGTGACGTGACGTGACGTGCCGGTGACGTGATGAATAGCGTGAAATCAGCCTTAATCCACCATAAGGAAGTCAGTGATCAGAAACCACACAGTAGGGATGCACGTACGGACAAATATACATCAGTATGATTCCCCACCTTTAAGAAGAAGAAGGAGAAGGAGAAGAAGGAGAAGAAGAACAAGAAGAAGAAGCAGAAGAAGAAGAAGAACTTGAATTATCTAATTCCTTCAGCATGAATATGTAAATCCAGCCGCTTCCTCAACTCCCAGCTCGAAGCGTGTGACAACGGTTTCGAGATGAAGAATTCAGCCCAAACTTCAGACTCCAGAGATATTTGAAAAATAAAAATTTGTACCCTGATACCTAACATCCGAATCTATTTAATAAGAGAAGTCAAATTTAACGTCAGAGATACGAATCCTAATCTATATGCAGTTCGCCACAGTTAAATAACGAATACATGGATCTATTACGTCTGGCAATCTGAACCACGTCTATTTGATATAAATTTAACATTACTAAAGCCCTTGAGCACGACGGTACGACCTACTTTAGCACGACAGGACGACCCTCGAGGATAAATGGCAGACCCCTCGTTCCAACAACCCTGTGGAATCAGACAATCAACGAAAATTATGAAAAAAAAAATCTGAGCAGCAAGAACGTCAGAGAGAGAGAGAGAGAGAGCATTTCATTCCTCGACGGTCCGACCTCCAGACGCCTTGACACGACGCGTCTGTCCACAACGGAACCGAATCATTATCTCTCCACTGAATAGCGTAGCCACTAATGCCACCCGAATCTGAATCACCTCTTTAAAAAAAGAGAAGGGAATATAATAAGAGCCTCATTTAACAAACAGCTCAATTTGAAGAAACTTTTTCTTTTTTCCTTTGTTCGCTAAACTTGGCCAGAACAATGCACTTTAGTCAACCATCCAAACTTGGATTCATTCTCTAAATGACTTCAAACTAATGGCACAGTTCTCTTTTATATACGTAACCTAATGTATTCTAAATATCTGAATACTTAGAAAACATTTATTCCTTTAGTTTCAAACGTACTCCCACTCCTACATCAATCCATACGCTAACGGCAAAGAAATTATACAAATATTACAAAGAATTCTCATCATATATGTACCCTTTCGGTAAATACTTTTGAGTCTACATATACCTCCTTATGCAGTACAAGCAAACGGAGTCGGCAGAGTCTTTGAAACCAGACTCCAGTGTCTACAGAGGGACGAGAGAGGACAGTTCAGCGGGGGCGTTCGTCGCCATCTCCTTCCAACCTAAAATCTACCTATACTTAAATCCTTAAAGCCTTAAAACCCACTGCGAGGCTTGGACTCGTTAAGTAGTCAGCTATCACGGGTCCAGAGCCTACCTAAATCGGGTACTTTCCCCGGGATTCAAAATTTAAACTTCAAGAAAAAAGCGTACATCAAAATGCTGGCCATATTATTATACGGGAATAATACATAATATAGAACGCTAATACTTTGTATAGACTCCCGTGGTGTATCGGTTAGCGTTCCTGACAGTGACACACTTACGGGCCGCCCAGGGTCGAGCATGACAGTCGGTCCACTATCAACCCAGCTCTTCTTCATCCACCTCCAGGGGCTGGTCAATAAAATGGGTACCTGGCTCACAATGATAGATATAGCGTTAATGTGATGGCCTTGATTAGGGCCTCAGCTGCCCATGCTGCCTCAGCTAACACAGAAATATATCAAATTTTCATAATCATATGAACGCTCCTACAAGTTCAAACGTCCCCCTCGACATCCCGACTGCCAAAAATCTAGCTACAAGACGGAGCCTCTCCTGCCTGTCATCCAACGCCCCAATGCCAATTACCCGTCCAGCATCTCCAACTACGTCTTACATAACACTCACACCACTTTAATTCTTCTTCCTCCTCCTCCTCTACCCCAGCACCTTTACGTCACCCCTCCCCCTACCCCCCACATCAATCACTCTCACTGCCTCTCCCCACACGCTCTTTCCGCTCTCTTCCACCCTTCCCAAGAGCCTCCTCCCTCTCTCCAGGACTTTCACACCTTTCCCAAATTACTATGTCTCAACTAACCCTTCCCCCCCCCCCCCACTCCGTGTTCTCCTTGCCACAATTTCGTTACCTTCTTCCCCAACTTGCTCTTCCCCTATGGGGAAAAATTTCATCATAGGTAGGTACTCCCTCCCTCAAGATCTCATTACCCTTTCTCCCCTCTCACCCTGAAACAATCATAACTTTCCCAGTTCCCTACATTCTTTACTTTAGGCCTACACCTCATGTTTCCTTCTTCAACTTTTATAAAAAAAATCATCTGTCCTCCCTCGTTTCCCTTCCCAGTTATTGCTTTTCTATCTCAATCTCAATCCACTTAACCATTTTCTAAATCTATTTATATATCCTTGACTTCTCTCCTAGTTCCATCTTCTCCCTAACTTGGTTCATTCTCCCATCATCATCTCTCTAACTTGGTTCAGTCTCCCAATCTCAAGGTTCCTTTACACTCATGTCTCTTTCTCCTCCTCCAAGCAACTACTCATTAATCCTTGCCTCCTCCGACATCATCCTGACCTCTTTCCTACATCCACGCCTCCTGCCTCAGGTGAGTCCCTGTACGACAATTTGCCACAGAACCACAATCCTCGTCTCTGCTCTAACCCGGGGCCTTGCACCTCCTTTTAACAAATAACCTTCCCTACATACCTGCCACCTTTTTTTCTTGATTTTCCGTGTGCCTCTTTTTCCTGTTTCTCATTTAATGCCCATCAATTTTTTTCCTTTCCAATTTCTTACCCATCTCCTATATCTAAAGTTTACATTTTCTCTTTCTCTGTCTAATGGTGAGTGTGCTATGTGCTTGTCTTGACATTCAGGCAAAATATCTTTGTAGGTATTCATAAGTACTCCTTCTATCCTCCATTTCCACTCCCAGCTTATGAAAGGTCACATTCAAAATTCAACCTACCACATTGTCTCCATTCTCTTTCAACCCTCACCCACTAGCTACCATCCTGAGGTTTTCATATATACTGTATCACCATCTGTCAACCAGATATCAAAATATACTTTGGGATATCTCATTTACATCTTTAAACTTTTAATACATCACTCCTATTTTGGAATTCATTAACCAATACTACTTCTACCCAAAAATTACCACCACGACTACAAATTCCCCTTAAAGCAAATAACTTGCCATAATCAAACTTCTACCTTGCATTAATATCTTTAGTTCCAATATTCAATGCCAATGCTGGATCCTCATACTCATAAGGTGTTTCCGTCTCTCTCCCCAGTAACTCCCATAATTCCCAAACCTGCAATCTCGTTGTCTTTCCTAACAATTACTCGACCTTTTGCGCAACTGTCCATCATTTAATCTCATTCATAACCATTGTCCAATCTTTATAATTATAACCTAACAACCACTTTCTTCTCATTCTATGGCTGAGCAGCTTAAGCCTTCTCTCTCTCTCTCTCTTATAAAACAATGCAAACTCATCCTTAATTTTAAGAGTTCTGATACAGATGCAACTTTTTTGTCTTGTGTCCGCCCTTTTCTATACTAACCCTCTCCAAGAATCACCCATTTTTTTTCATCCATCTATCTCCCTTCAGTGTCTTACTCCACTTGAGATATCAAAAAGCAATTTTTTTGAAAAAAGTTCAAATCTTTAAGAAAGTAAATAACCATTACACTCCAGTAAATTAATATATTTTGATGAGTTTGGGCTCATTTTGAAGTTATTTTGTTGCAAATTATATGAAAGATCAACGTGAAAGGATTATATGTTCCAAAAAGTACATATGACAATAAGGAAATAGACAAGTGTCCTACTTCAATTCCACACTACTTCCACTGCTTTCCATTCCTCTTTCTTTCTGCGAGTCACCTGATATACTAGGTTACATTTTACTATCAGATGAACTCATTTTACACACTATTACAGCAAATCTTTTAACAAAAATAATAAGCATGACCACAGCACATGTGAGTAAACACAAGCACTAGGTGTAATATTGGTTTACGGAGGGCTTGGTTTCATGTTTGTTGGCTGAAAGAGTTATGAACCTGCCACCACAATGATCGATGATTCCTACCTCTGGTAGGCTTAGCATTGTTGTGCTTCAAAATTTTGCATTACCTATCCTAAGCACATGCTCGATCACCTGCTCTAAAACCACAAAGTCCTGAATGACAGTGTTGGGTCAGCCATATGAGTGCATTGCCAACTGATACAGGAGGGCCAGACAATTCTGATATATTAAAGAGATTTTGGACGTATGGCAAGCTCATCACTGTTGTGATGAATGCCACATTCTCTTCAAGGCTCACATCCCAGTATCTGAACTCTACATTCCCTCATCTAAGAAATGCATCTCTCACCTTTCATCCTCTTTTAACCAACAACACAACCCTATTTCTCTTAACTTGTACTACAACTTTAGAACTTCATTAATATATTTACACCATTATATATATCTTTCAGCAAGCAAACATTCCTCACAGCAATTTCAGTAACACCTCTCCTTCCATTTCTTGTTCTTGTCCCCTCCAAAATATCATGCTTCACTGCATAGACATCTCTATTTTGTAGCACCACTGAAGCTGACCACCCAATCAACAGTTCATCTATAAGACTTCACTCTCCTACCACTATTCCCAAAACCATAGGAGACGATGAACAGTTTGACTGGCTACTGTTATAACAAATCATACTAGCCTATAAACTATGAAAGCCCATAAGTTAGTTTTGTTAGCATGCATCTACATACCTAAACACAGTCAGTTCTTAAATATTTGTGGGTTTAGAAACAGAAAGGATTCATCAATGATCAAAGTTTGCAAAAATCAAGGTAAATACCTTTTTGAGAAATAGGGGTTAGGGTATAAAGCCACAAAATTAGACAGTCAGTATTCTACAAGCAAATATATATCCCTACCCCTGTATGCAATAAAGACTGACTGTGTAACTGCGAGGAACATAAGTGAGAATGAGTAAAAAGCAGGTACTCACCAGATAAGCACACTGAATCCACACATAGACAAAATAAGGAATAAAGAGAGGCCTATTTGTTTGATTCATTGGAGGTAGAGACATCAAATAATGATGAGGCAGATGGTCAAGGAGTTTAGGTGGACTCATGAGACTGTGGTGAAAAGGTGGACTTGCAAGACAAGCAGGGTGCATTGGTAGGGCAGCAGAGAGTCAGATGATTCAGGTACAGGTGAAGTGATTGTCATCTTATGGAAATAATGGGTGATGGTCCTTTTGTTACTGATCCAACAATCTTTTGTCATACAATTTCCAATACATTGTGGTACCATGAAAACATTCATAGGCTTGAGAAATGCATCCCAAGATTGATTCCTTCTAATGCAATAATTTAATGACATCACATAAGCAATCTAAAATGACAAACTAGCAATATAGACAGATTAAACAATAGGCACTATCTTATCACTGGCAATGGTTCTTCAAGTGCTGGAAACAGCAGAAGTTCTTTATGTATCACTTCATTGTTGTGGATCTATGGCAACCCAGAGGTCATACTCGGTCATATCCTTGAAACCTAGTCAGTAGTAGGTGGTAGGAAACCACAAACCAAGGAGGTATATTACCTGTACTACCTGCCTGGGTATTGGAAGGGTTAGTGAGCCAGCACTTCAGTGGTTATCAAGTTACATTACTTTGACCCAAGTAGCTGTCTTTTCTTTCTGCCTCACCTATATGTGGACTGCTGGTATAATGTTTACAAACATACAATCTCTCCTTGTCACACATAACACTTGACAACACTTTACTCACGCAACTCACTCTTCATACCTCTAGATTGTCCTACAGCGAGTGCCATTTGCTATGCCTGCGTTAGGGCAAAATGGCAGGAGCAAACAAGTAGTAGGTATGAATGTTAGAAAGAAGCATTAGGTGGAAGTAGTAGGTTGGAGCAGGGGCTGAGAGCAGTAGGCAGAAACAATACCCAGGAACATTAGGTGGAAGTAGTTGGTAGGATCATTAGGTGGGAGCCTCTGAAAACACTGCCAGTGTTACCCTCTGTCAATGGCCCGTTAAGGTAAGGATCAAAAGGCTACAAAGCGGCATTGGAGTTCATCAGTTATAGAAACTTTTGACTTGGCCACCACCTTGAAGGTGTCCTTGAAGGGAATGGGTGTCAGAGATATAGCTAGATAAACAGATGGATGGATGGATGGATGGATAGAAAGATAGATAGATAGAACTAAATAATCAGAGTCTGCTTCTAGAGACAAGAGGGGTTGACTTAATAGCAAATGAAGGAAAAGGATATTACTCATTCACAGTTTATCAGTAACTCAAATATGAACTACAGTAACGTGCTCAAATGAAATAAAACACCCCATCCAGTAAATAACCTTTCTAACTTGGAAAAATCTAAAACTACCAGCTACTATCTATGAATACAAGTACTGTATGTCTGTGTAAGCAGCATTTGTTGATTTACAAAAGGTCTCTGTTAAAATCAAATGGAAAGCACTGCAGGAAGTTCTAACTCTATATGGTGTACATAAAAGACTTCTCCATAGCGTTATGCCTTTGGATCAGATGCTACAGCAGTATTTTATGCACTGAAGTGACGTGTCAACTTAGCTGCTTATCAGAGATGTTTTAGTACGAATGGAACCCTATGTTTCACTAACACACAAAGTACATATTGAAGGTGAGTTTGAGTGATGTTGCAGAAGCTGTATGTACCTGAGACACCATCATTACATTGGGAATGGAATAATGACAACAGATAGATACATATATAACGCCCAGAGATTTTCATCTATTCCAGCCCTGTTTTGGCATTTCAAATTTGATATAAAGTAGTTTATTAATCTTACATAATAATTTCTTTATCATTTGAAAGCACTATCTGGCCAGTTGCCTTTTATCCTAGTGTATTACAGTATGGGTATGCTGGTATTGGAAAGTGAGGTACTTTATAGATATTAAAACCCAGCTCCTTGACAACAAGCTTAACAACTAAGATATCTACGTTTTACAACTAGAAGCACTAAATCCCTTTCAGTAAATGACAATGATACTTGGCTTTGATGGAAGATAAATGGTTAACACAAATCTACATATAATTTACAATAAGTATATACAAACAACAAGTTCTTTCTACATAATTTCATTTCTAATGAATTCATATTACTGTCTTTTCCTTCACTTTCACTGATGTAATTGTGGATCAGTGCATAAAGAAAAAAAAAGATGGATGTGGCCTTCTTATATGAAACAACCTAAAATTTTAGAAACTATTGGTAAATTATGTTTTCTTTAGACAAATTGCAAAAGTTAAAATAACAAGGTAAGCCTTCCTAGGTGTACCAATGGTATAAAACCTCAAAATATCCAGAAAAACTGGAAAAATTAAATGAAAGTAATAATGAAATACTCATAAAAGGATCAAAAATTCGTCATTTTAACTATGCACATGGAAACTGAAAAGAAACACCTGGATCAGCAAGGGGTTAAGAGATATACGAGGCATACGTTTTTGAATGTGCTAAGGAAAACTTCTGACACCATCATGTAACTGAACACAAAGTCACAGAGGCTGATACACTGCCAAAACAGCCTGGAAATGGAGAATATAAGCTACAATACTCTACTCAAAAAAAGTGACCATGCTCTAGTCTGAATAAATAGTTACCAATGAACTAAAAATGAAACAACAGAAACCACAACACTAGGAAATACAACGATGTAAACTTTGGAGGGTTAAACAACTTAACCTGAAATTTGGCACCAAGGCAGCAATGAACAGCAGTACCCTCTTCTCCTAGTCGAGTACTGGATGAATAATTTCATTTTCTCTCTATCTATCTGTATCTCGGAACCTGGTCCCAACTGGAACTCCTTCAAGGGGTTGGCCATGGCAGTAGAGTTTCCATAACTAGTGAACTTCTCTTTCAGATTCATAAATATCCAAAGTACTAGAAGTCATTATCAAAGACAGAATGCTCATTATGGGCATCATGAATTCTGCTCTCTCTAATCTTATCTAATATCTAAATGAATTGATCTGGACAAGTTATAAAGTTAAAGCAAAATTCCAAGGAAATGATTTGTAATGAATTGGTAAAGAAAATAATCATAATCATTAACTGAAAGTCTTCCATAATTTAGCGATAGTAAAGTAGAAGTCTGATTTTGTGGAATAACTTGGAATGACCTTCTCCGAACTGTCAAAAATAATGAGGTGAAAGTTCATCAAAACTGTGTATTTACACAAAGGAAAAAGGTACATCATCCATAGAGAATCATATTGTATACCAAACATTTTTAAGTATACAATGCCAGCAACCCTTTGTCAGGGCTCCTGCAAGCTTCAAGTTGACTTCTTTGGAGTAGAAAGTTCAGCAAAACTGCTCTTTTCATCCTACGATGAGGATATAGCCTCACAGAAGGAGACTTTTCGTGTACAGTGTAACCATATGCAGGCAGAGTCCGGCAACACCTGTAAGCTAAATGTTGTATCAATTCAAAAGGAAAATGCAGTGAACAGAAAGATGATATACTGGTAAATGCATGACTGATAAGAACGATAGAAGGGCTTCTTTCTTTTTAAGTAATAGGGGCAGGATATACAATTTCATCTATCTATCTATCTATATCTTTGATGCCTGTTCCAATTGGAACTCCCTCATTTATGATAAATATGATTCTCTACCTTAAAAACTGCATATATACATAATAAACACATAATACTGAACACAATTTTTTATAATACACATTTATACAAAACTGCAAAAACATTTAGACTGCATTAACACGTTAATAATTAAATGAAGGGATAACAAACCAGTTTTCTTTCTTGATGTGTAAATACTCCTACTCTATTTTCCTTATACCCTGAAAAATCAGACTGTATTGCCATAAAATAATAAAAAACAGAGATGATAATGCAAAATATATCATTCATTTAATGAACGAGGCAGACTAAGAGAGCATAACTGTCAGAGGTTGAAGGGACAAGGAATAACAGGAGAATTAATTGGATATGGAAGAATGGAGCAAAAGATGCTTTGAGGGGTTGAGCCTGAACATGCTGAAGGGTGTGAGATGTGCACAAGACAGCAAAATGAAGCCATGTAGGTATACAAGAGATGACGGGCAGTCAACATAATGAACAATATTAGCAGATGTTTGGAGGATAAACATGAGGTATCTATGTTTCAATGAAAAGTAAGGAAGCGGATTAGTAATGTGGATGATCTAATGCCAAAATGTACCTTGCTATCCAAGAAACAACACAATGAATTTCATTAACCATTTCAGTCCTGCACACCTACTTCAGACGTGGGACCAGAGTGAAACACACACACAGGATATGTGCTGACATTTCCAACCCTATTTAAAATATTAGAGTTGCCTTAACCATAAAATGATAACACAAGTTCACCAGTGGTAATAATTCATCCTCCGAAATTTCACAGCTGTTAGTTAATCTACAAACATCTTGAGGGAGGAACTCTTACTTGAATGTGTGTATGGCAGCCACAATATCTGTGCCCCCAGATACATAGATACCTGTGCATCTGTGCCACACATATAAATATGCAGCTACGTGGGTAAAAATAAGATACACTATTGATAGAAAGCAGTGACAAATGGGGATATAAGGTGATGATCATGTGGTTTTCTTTTGGGCCTCCTGATGACAGGACTAACATACTAAAGTATTGCTAAGGAAATTCATGGGGATTACAGGGATGAATTCTCCTTTTTGATCTTTTATGACTTTTCATATTATGTTGTAATGAATAAGGGTAAATTTGTTTTTCAAATTCTTTTTCAAATCTAAGGCTCATTGAATGCAAAAACAGACCACACTTAGGACTGAAAGGGTTAAACAATTATGAAAAAGGTGTTAAAAAGTTAATCAAATGACTTGAAGTCTTCAGGGGTCTTCTACCCCAACAGCCTGGGCTGACCCAAAAAGATATTCAATACATTTCATTTGTCTTATAGGCCTATCTATACTTTCATGATTAGTCATGCTCTCATTTGAAAAATTAACTTACTTTACCCAAACTAGAGATCTCAGGTATGATTCACTTTGAAAATATACTTTATTGAGCTTAACACCTAAGCTGCCAAATCTCTTTTATCACTGCCTTTGCAGGAATTTAAGTGTGGTTCACATGTAGAAAAGTACGGTTTCACGCATATTTCGAAGGTCTGCTGCCACATAATCCAGACCTATCAAAGAGATGCTGTCTGGTGCTGCTGAAGTGGAAATTTTTATTCGACCTTACACGACACAAAGATATTATTACAACCAGTGACACTTCTTCCTGACCTCAGTATTGGCTAATACTTTAAAGACACTTCAACTGAATACACAGTGACACCGACTTCCAATCACCTATTCAACTCATTCAAAATATCAAAAGAATGCAGTGACAACTGATTCAATGAAGACAACGAAGATTCAGTGAAGACCTTTTACCCTGAAGAACAAAACACAACCAAGTAACTAGCCATTAAGTGATTGAAAAAAAAAAAAAATACCCTTATTGCATTGAAATTTTATGATTAATGCAAACTTCCTACATCAGTGATTCCTAAAGTGAGCAAAAAGCACCTGCGTCACTTAATGCAGTGAGCATTAATTTCTCAAAATCTGTGCCATGATATTTGTTTCTGTTAAACATACTTGTCACAAATTTGGACTTCCCATTATTCACCACACCCTAGCCTAAGCACTTGCAAATACATCAATTTTTCCTATAGTAATCAATATACAAATCATTAAACTTTTTGTCCCAAAACTTAGTCAGGCCGTCTTCCCCACTGGGGTACCTAGGGTATAACTATGAAATTTCTATCATGTATTAGTCTTTGGTTATAATGTCCACAGATAGACACACTCACTGAGGTGACCCTGTGCACATCTTATAGTGGTGGGACAAGAATGATTATAAATTTAAGTGGTTTACTCCAAAAACAATCCTACATGAAACTAGTGCAAAATTAGATTACGTAATAGATTACAGGTGGCATAATACAACAAACCTCGTCCAACAATTTTTTTATGTTTTTATGTTGAAGGCTCCAGTCACGGACAAAAGTCCACATCAAGGCCGGGCCCTACTTGAAATATAGAGAGAGTTGAGAAATTGGGAAAAACAGACAGGGAAAGTATTTACAAATTTTTGAGAAAGTGAAAAA
>JAYMFT010174233.1:2018-12168 GCA_038088735.1 Panulirus argus
AACGTAATGATTAATCTGAGAAAACATTGCCTTTCTGTTCATTTCAAATGACATTCCGAAGCAAAAAAAAATCCATTTTGCGTACCAGGGCAGCTATACTCATGTTAAGTCCTGTCCAGTACTTTACACTTGTGGGTTACCAGGCGTATGTTGAGTTTAAGTGTAAAGTATAAAAGTCTTACTATCACTAGGACAGTATAAAACTCTCTTTAGTATATTTTTGTATTATAATTTTCATTGCTTTCCGTGATATACCGTGCTGCTTCTGCGGTAAAATCTTAAAGTTACGACTTTGAACTTAAGTAGTGGGAAAATATTGATCACCCAGGCTTGTGTTTAAAGACGTTTATGTTACTCTTACGTGGTGTTCTGGTTGCCAATCATTCCTCTTTTATTATATTGTCTTAAAGATGGACGCGTGTCACCAAATCTCTGGATTGATACCATTAGATATATATATATATATATATATATATATATACACTAGTTACCCATGGCAACATTTTTCTCTGAAGTTGTTGTACCACAGAAAACGGATGCCAGGCAAGGCCCACTTCGCAGGTTGCTTGGTCACCAAAGATGTAAAGATAAAGATTTTGTGAAGCTTATATGATGTTCAGAGATAATTATGTAATCTTCAGTGTACTTCAGAGTACTACACACACGTCGTTCTCGTAACGTACCATAGGTGTACATTTTGAGAGTGATACTGCGTTCGCTGTAACTGTTTACAGTCACTTAAGCAACGCGTAAGGATGTACACACAAAAGTGTTTAATGACTTAGTTACTTGTTCCTGTATTAACGACACTTGAAAGATTCGTCTCGAAACTGCTATTGAGCGGAATGGCTTCGCCCGAAATGTCGTTTGGATTAAGAGATTCAGGAAATTTGATTTTTTTCTTTTTTCGTCTGGCAGCCCCGTAATTGTCATGCACAGGGCACGGTGTTGCCGCTGTCCAGCCGTTTTTTGTTTTGGCACCATGCATGAATACAACATATTCGAATATCTTACCGAATAACAAACTCGCAGCTGTTGCTGGGAAGTGTTATGAATGCGGGGGCTTGTTTTTGAGTGAGAATGATTTATGATTGATAACGTAAAGCGGCAGATAGCTCTGTATAAAGAAGTTGTTTGTTGAAACAAATTGATTTGCTTTTGCAGACAGAGAAGACTTCGTTATTATCAACATATTTAAGGATTTCACGGGTCACAAAAGGTCTTTGTCAGACCACAGAGGCCAGATGATTAGGTGTTACACAATTGGTTGCTGGCAGTGACGGATTCGCGGGCCGCTTGGAGTCCAGCCTGCAAATGTTCTAATGCTGGTTACAGCAGCTGGCCTACAGTCAACCCGGCTGTTCATCCTCCCTAGGGGCTGGTCGATGATATATATATATATATATATATATATATATATATATATATATATATGAAATATTGCAAGAGGTCTCAGTGGTGCGCGTGATCTAATATAACCACGAGCCACGAGGAAAATGAAACACATGTTCCCAGGTGCACTTTCGTGTAATGATAATATCGTCATGGGATGATATATATATAGTTTGATAAAGTTGCCTTGATTAGGGCACTGAGTTGGCCGCGCCATCAAAGCTAACATACAAAATACATATTCATCTACTAAATATGGGAGCTTGGCTGCAGCCTCAAAATTTCAGTTCTCTCTTCATTAACCAGAAGATCTTGTACCACTTGCGTGTGAGCACACTAAAGGAATCAGTAATGATCGGCATACTGGTGCCAAATTAACAGTTTCCTTTTACGTTACACATCCTGATGCGTGGAAGGTGTCAGGCATTTATAACTTGTGCTGATGCATCGCCAAGTTTTCCCAGAACAGTTACCATTACTGGTGGGGCGAGGCTTGGTGAACTCTAACCCAGTTTGATATACTTCCAAACGGTTTATGCAAATCAGAACACTATCCGTCTCCACCCTTGTCGGCCGTGAATGTTGACCCCTGAACTTCCAGACATTCCATAGGGGTTACCATGCTAGGGCCAGGCTCTCACTGGGGCAGGATGGTGGAACCTGCATCTCTGGTCTTGGGTTGATGCGTTTAAAGAATGGCGCTGTGTAATCTGAACCTCTTGAATGCGATCAGAAAATGGATCCCGTTCACAGTACGATGGAGTTGTTTACGGTACAGTATATTACCAGTTGTAAATGACAACACGCTTGTAGCCATTAATTATAAATGTTTTTTTTTTATAGCTGTAAAATTTGGGTCGAATCCAGGTTAAGGAGGGAGGGTTTGAAGGTAGACCTTAAGCATCCACGGGATGTCGACTTGCGTGGCAAGCGCCTTGGTTCACTAGGCTGTTGGCCAAGCACCAGCAGGGAGGCAGAAAGTAGCGCTTAACACACATGCACCTTACCTGTCACGGGTTCCTCTGTACCGGACCATTGACGGTCATATCCAGAATGTAGCAGATCAGTTCCCTTAGTAGAATGTTGCCGTAGCTTCATCATCAGCGTCAAGAAAGAGACGTGCTGGAGGAAGGATGGTGTATGGAGCGTTTATAGACGAGACGGGCGGGCGTGGGATGGAAGTCACGTGGGAAGGTTCGTCCGTCCCAGTCAGCAGGATGGTTTGTTACTCGTCATGTCTGCTCATGACCCCTTGAGCAAGACGATTTAGTAAACGTCGTAAGCAACTCTCAGGGATTGCTAAATCACGCGCTCAGTTGTGATCATTTCCAAATGTATGTGATGTAAATGTCATACGCTCTGTTACATAATGCTCCGTGTTTTCTTCAGTCTCCCGTTCATATATTCAGACGCTTTGCCCACTAGATGCACATTTAAGATTCGAACTTGGACCATCGTTACGGGATTTGCCAGAGGAGCGGGTGGTAGACAGTTTACCAACTCCGTGCGCTAGGCTAGGATGAGGCAAATAACCTTGACCTACAGTTATTACGCTCCCTGGGAAAGCTCAAGATGGTTTTCACAGGGTCCCATCACATTGGAGGCCATTTGAGGCTGTAATTTTAGCTCGCTTCCTCTTCCTGAGTGTGTGATATACAGCGACGCTCCATCTTGGCGCCAGTGAGGGATTGGTTAGTGTTCTTTATGGTGAGGAAAGGCAGTTAAAGATTTACATCCATCTGGTCTGGAGTGTGAGCGGGTTAGCTGTCATGTAATATCTTCCGTATTATTTCCTTGTGAATTGTGACAGTTTAAGATCTGAACCGCTTTTGTTTACGTAGTCCTGTGGTGATGCCGTGCCATCTGGCGTTGATGGACCAGGTTCGAATCCCCAAGAAGGTGGGTATTATTCATATGCATCGTGCAAGCGAGGTTTGGACAAATATTTTACTTTTCTTCCGCCTGTTTGATGTTATTTTTAATCGGCTTCTTCCAGAAAAGGAAGTGTTTGTTGGTGGTATCGACACACCAGCAGACGTGTGAGGGACACAGAGAGATACATATGAGTTTTCAAGAGAAAGTGTAACTTGACCACGTTCGGACGAGTCACGCCACATCTGTTTCGTTCTTGTTTTGTGCTGTTAATGTTCCCAGTCTGTTGATGGATGTGGATAGGGACAGTAGTAAACTTTTTTAAGGGTCTGTAAGGTTAATTTAGGATTATTTATGTGGAAGTATGTATATTGAATTCGGTTCTGGTTTCGTCTCTTTTGCACGTAACGTAAATGTATTTTTGGAGTGAGGCTTTTGTTGGAATATTTAGTTGCATCACGCATGCTGAGCCAGGCAGCACTTCAGGTGGCTCGCTTTCGCCTTGTTTCTTTCACTTGGGGAAAATATTTGTTGGGTATTCCTTTGCATTAATTCGATTTATCATTTGCCGGTTCGCTGTCGGGCTTTCACAGCCTGACAGAGATATTTGAATTTCACCATCAAGTGCTTTGGACGAGGCTGACTCTCTCCCCTGTGTAGTCCAGCAGCAGTAGTGTTTTTTTTTTTTGACCGTGCGCTGACGGTCTCGGTTCGAGTCCAGCCCCCGAAGAGTGGAATTCTCGCACGACACGATTATCAAACTGTTGTTTTTGTCTCGTGGGGCCCTTTCTGCCATGCATCTGTGGTGCTGGAGATTGGATTGTATGTCGAGGGTGAGTGTTTCACGCGTGGCCGGATAGACTGTAGTGCGGTCTTGGACTTTTGGGTCTGGGATGGACAGGTGACGCACGGGTTGAGGCTTGTAGGAGTGACGGGCGCCGTTCACCAGCGGTGTGTGTGTGACCGGGGCGGGTCGCGCGGCCCGTAAGGCTTGGTAGCAGAGGGTCGGGTCTTCTTCCCCACACCCCTGCGTGTCCCATCAGGCTTTGCATAGGACCTCTCATATGATCACTGCCTTGGTAGATTGTAATCCTGGTTTTAAGAGTCACCGCGTTTTGCATGTAGTCTCTCTCAAAACCCCCCAAGGTGTTCTCTCCTCTTGGAAGCATGCCGTAGAGCAGCCCAGTCCTGAGAAAGGAGACTATTCTAAACCTCTCCAACTATCTCCCCATTGCCTTCAGCTCTCCTGCATACAAAGTCTCTGACACTTTCCAAAATTCACAGTGTATTAAACACTTACACAATACCGTTCCCTTTCCTTCTGTTTAATCACTAATATGGCTTTTGCAGTGCTGTGTCTACCGGTGACCTTCTCTCCCACAGAGATTTTGGCGAATCTTTCGTCGTGGTGCTCGAACACTTCCGAAGCATTTGACAGGTTGTGGCATAAGCTTTTACTTTGTAAACATCCTCTCAAAATAAATGATCTTCCAGCTACGTATATGAGATCGATTCTCGTCCCCTCCTCATTGTAAAACTCTCCTTCTTCCACTTACTGAACACACCTCTCATAATTCGGACCTGTGTTTCGTGTGTCGGAATTTGGGAACAGAAATCTGTAAATGTCACATGTTTGCAGTTCCTCCCTGCAGTAGCAACCATGTTGGTCTGAACAATATCTCCCAGTCTGTCATGGCAACCCTACACAAACACCGTGACAGAATCTGTTTACCCAAAGCTGGAGATGTTGTCAAGGCGCCGCAGTTACTTCTCTTTAGTGAGTCGTAACTTCATGTCAAAGGGGGTTTTATTTGACCTCTTGTGGATTTATGCTGAAATGTTTCGAGGTGGCTTTTCCTCCACCTCTCTGTCCACCGGTGTGTTCCTGCCCTCTCCCTGTTCTACAGGTATTGTTTCTGCCACTGATCTCCCGTGCCGTCTGCGGCCGTCCCTGCCACCAAGCCTTGGACCCCCGTGACTCGTACCTGGCCGTTGCTTCCAATAGTTTTATCTGTATAGACCAGCCACACGAGTATTGACCGTTATGATACTTACCCATCGCCTCGAACAGCGAAGTTGTGGATGACTGTAACTTCTCTGTCATTATAATCCAAGTCTACAGACACCTGAGGAGCCCTTAGTGAATTTCCTCACTCTTCTTCTGTTTACCTGTCACCCGAGATGACAATGTCAGGCTGTTTCCCTGGGCACAGTGATGCACGGATGCGAATTGTGTTGAGAGTGTTTAACATTCAAGGGGCATCGTGATTTTACAAAGTGTTGACGTACTACTTATGCGCATGCGTGCATGCCTTTTGTTACGTATTTCGTTGGGCAATACTTGTCGTAGTATTACTGTTTTTTAGTGATAAATTGCTTATTTGTTATGACTGATTTTCATTCGCTGTTCCTCTTCTGTGCAGGTGAGTTGGAAGGCGAAGAAGCCTCAGGCGCTGTGAACCGAGAGGGGTCGCTACGTTGGTAAGTTTATGACGTTAAAAAGTTCTTCCGTATTTTGCCTCCAGCAAGTCAACGTGGTTTACAGCACCACGCGAGTGACTTAATTCATTTCATTGTACGAGCAGATGGTGCGGCCCGGATACCATACTGTGGTAGGTACTGTCATCATGTGTTGCATTTACAGTTTGCGCACGTTAGGGGTTTCTTTATACAGTAAAGCTTTATGCATTGTAGGGATTGTGGTTGAATAGACGTGTGACTCGCTGGGCAGAAAGGTGTTGCAAACACACACACACACACACACACACACACACACACACACACACCATTTAACCTTCACCTCTCTCTCTCTCTCTCTCTCTCTCTCTCTCTCTTCTCATGTCTTCACGAACCGTATTTCCCCCTCTCGTTCGTGACCGGATTCGTGTCGTTCGTCACCCACTTCACCTTCACCTTACGTTCTGCCCATTTATCACCATTGCGTTATTCCCCATCGTCCTTATAAACGTATTGATCATTATCGTTATTATCATCATCATTATTACCATTATCACCTTGATACAATTGTCATTATCATTATTATCATCATCATGATTATCATGATACTGTTGTTATTACCATCACTATTGTCATCATGATTTTTATCATCATCATGATACTATCGTCATTATTATCACCATTATCACCATCATGATTATCATTATCATCATGATTCAGTCGTCATGATCATCACTATTATTATCATTATCATAATCGTGAGTATCGTCAGCATCATCACCATTGTCCTAATCATGGTCATTATCATCACCATCATCAGTATCATTCTCTCATATTCATCTGCACCGTCTTCATCACCATCACCATTATCATCATCAATGATTATCATTATCATGAGTGTCGTCAGCATCATCGTAACCATCATCACTATCATAATCATTATCATCACTATCATTCTCACGTATTCTTCATCATCTTCATCATGATTTCTGTATCAAATGTCTCGTGACGTTGGAGAGAAGGGAGGGGACTTAACGAGGCTTGTGTCCTCCCCACATATTTTACCTTTAGGTAAGGTAAAAAAAAATGTAAAGGACTTAATGCAGTGGGGGCTTTGCCTTACCTTAACCTTACCTTAAAGTAAGGGAGATTGGAAGGTAGGTGGGGAAGGACAGAGAGAGAGAGAGAGAAGATGTGACGTAAGTGTGATTCAAGGAAATTCCTTTTGGGATTTAAGGGAATCAATCCTTTTGGGAGTGGTTGGAATGCAGGCAGAGGTGGTTGTTGGGTAGCGAAGGCGGTACGTGTCAGCACACTGGACATGTTGGGCTGAGGGAGGAGGGAAGGACGTGGAGGAGGCTGTCCCTCAGGATGCCTTACTTGCAAGGCGGGCGAGGAGGAGGAGGAGGAGGAAGGTCCAGTATGGACAACCGCTAATGTCGAAGGAGAGCCATCCTGTTCTTGAGGCACGGTAGAATTGCCTTGCTCGAGATTGTTGGACATTGACGTGAGTGTGTGTGTGTGAGAGTGTGAGGAGGAGGAGGAGGAGGAGTGAGGTTTGTGAGGTGAGAGTGGCCATGATCTAGTTCTCTGGCCAGCTCTCACACCGCGCGCGCCGCCATCCCCCAGCGCTGTGGGGCGTGGGAGTCTTTGCACTCGTGGCTGCAGTGTGGGAGTCATATGTGTTTATGTAGTGGGACTGGTCACCTCTAGGATTACTGCTTCATCTTGTATCCTGAGCGTGTGTGTGTGTGTGTGTGTGTATGTGTGGTAGCGATGAGGGAACAGGTAGTGTATTATGAAAACCTCGTCTGTATCCAGTCGTACACACACACACACACACCTCACACCATAACCTCATGATGTTAAGCCAAGTTTTCTCTCACCACTCACACCTCCGCCTCCTGTAGCCTCCTCCATCGTGGTAACTTTCTGTTTAATATTGCACTTGAAAACACTCACTCTCCTCTTTCATTTAGTCTCATGCCTTTCAGTTTCCACGATTCATCGCTTTATTGCCTTACCCGTGTTTTTTATGATGTTTTGTATTTGATTTGGTGTGGGTGGCAGCATGACTTAGAGACATGAGTCAGTTCACTTTCTAGTTTTTTTTTTTTTCCTATTCCTGCCAACGTGGACGAGTCCTGGCTTCACCCACCACCGGTAACGCAGTCTGATCAATGGAACCCGTTATTCGCTCATGTGTCGACAACCTGAATTCCTTATAACTCCTTGAGAACAGCGGTTCGACCCTTGGCTGCGTGATGGCGTGGCCTTTGACCCGACCGGACCTTCCCTTTAAGGCCGGGGACATCATGCCCAAGGGTCGTACCTTCATGTCCAAGGGTCGTACCTTCATGCCCGAGGGTCGCACTGAGTTGGTGAACGGGCTGAAGGCATATATGGGGGTGTTAGCAAAATGCCAGAGATTGTTGTTTTGACACGACCCTCCTCACCTAGTTTTACGAGGGGGGCACACCATCCTCGCAGGACCGAACTCCAAACTGCACCTCACGCCACGCCACGCCAGCATCCACGACACCCACATCCCGGATGGAAACGAGACCAAGAGTCCGCTATCGAGTGACCAGCGACGGACGGGGCGCGCTTGTTGGCAGCTTTACTGTAGCCTTTAAAGACTGTTCGTGGGTCAGGCCATCCATGGTCCGTTAAACCGAGGGTGTACTGTACATACATATACATATATACATACATATACATACGCATACATATATACGCATATACATTTTCATACTTGCTTGCCTTCATCCATTCCCGGCGTCATTCTCATTTTGTGTATTGTCAAGTAAGATTTAGAATACTCTGCCCTTTATCCTCCTGGTTCGAGACAGACAACACTGATACCAACGCACGTTATACTGTCCTCACCCTGACAAGGAATTTCGTTATGGTAACTGTGCCTCCAGCCGCTAGATAACAGGAGGACGACCCACAGACCGAGCGGGGAAACGTAAGTAGTCCAGGTGCAAGAAATCGTCAAGAACGTCCGTTGTAAAAGCACTCAGTAGTATGATTGATAGTGATAGGGCTCTCGTCTCACACTTTTTGGTGTCCGTTTCAGTCTCCCTCTTGCTTTTAAGTATATAAATAGATAGATGGATAGGTAGATAGATAGATAGGTAGATAGATAGATGGTAGGTAGGTAGATAGATATATAGTTAGATAGATAGATAGTTAGATAGATAGATATAGATAGATTTATAGATTGATAGATAGATAGATAGATAGGTAGATAGATAGATAGATAGATAGATAGATAGATAGGTAGATAGATAGATAGATAGATGGATAGATATATAGATAGATAGACATAAAGATAGACAGACAGATAGATAAAGGAAAAGAATACTTCCCACGTATTCCCTTCATGACGTATAAGGCAACGAAAGTCGGCGGGAGTGGGCGGCTGGAAACCCTCCCCTCCTTCCTTGTATTTCAAAAGCTAAAAGTTTGATAAAAAAAAAAAAAAAACAAGCGAGGACTGCCCATCCTCCTTGAAAGCTCAGGCCATTTCTTTGTATCTTTCTGGCACTCCTTCGCTGACGCGGGAAACGGCGAAGATGTATGAAAAATGAGAAATATATATATATATATATATATATATATATATATATATATATATATATACAGAGAGACAGACAGACAGACAGACATAGAGAAATTAAATTCCAGGCTATAATCTTGAAACATATTTCCATCTCTTTCTCTCTCGCAAAAAAATGCATGGAAATGTTGCCTGCATCTCGACGTCGAAAGATCACATACATAACTTTACTTTCGCGCGCGTTTCGTCACACCAGAGTCACGCGCCGTGACGGACGGAAACCTTTCAGTGAACACATTCACACGCACTCATAACCAAGGAGGGCTGTGTGTGTGTGTACATGGATATTATCTGGGCGGGAGGTGGTGAACCAAGCCCGAGAGAGAAAGTGTTTGCTCTGACGACGTCGTCTCTCCTGGGATTTGAATGAGGCGGAGGGAGGGGTGGGGGGGGGGTGGGGGAGTGTTTTTGAGGGATGTGAACGGAGAGGAATGGCGTTCGTGTTGATAAAGTGTGTTATTCCGAACTAGACGAAGAGGGAAGGAGTTCGTTTTGATGATGGGTCTCGTTGGGGGTAAGCACGAAGCGAAGAAAGGGGGGGGGGGGGGGATTGTTTTGGTGACGTTTGTTGTCGGATGCGAACGAGTCTAAGAGTTTGTTTTGATTACGTCATGAGGTGGATGTGACGTCACGGGGAGGATGTTGCTGACCAATGGGAACGCCGGAGTCATGTTGATGGCAGGCAATGTTGCATAGGAGTGACGCTATCTGATGATGGACATATGGGAAAATTCTCACCTTGATATCTCTCTTTAGCATACGTAAAACGATATATATATATATATATATATATATATATATATA
>JAYMFT010174244.1:0-12168 GCA_038088735.1 Panulirus argus
CTGAGCTTCTCCTAATCTACATGAGTGCCATGTAGAACCCCCTGGTACCGCTGCGTGTGATGTGAAAGCCAACACCGCCAAGGATGACTTACATATGCGCTCGGTCGATCGTTGTGCATTATACTTTAAGACGCTCGACCCATAAGATGTCGACAGTTATTGCCCCCGACATTGTTTAGCTGCGGCCTGATAACATGTTAATAAAGTCTGGTTCAACGAAGATCCTTTGAATAATCATCATGCAGTAGGTCTGTTCCCATTTTTATTTGCATGAGCTCGTTTGAACTTAAGTCTTAAAGGCTGTGTGTGTGTGTGTGTGTGTGTGTGTGTGTGTGTGTGTGTGTGTGCACGTGGTTGTCCTTTGTGTACAGGCCCAAGTGTGTACGTGTGTGGTTTCTTTATGTATAGACCTGTGTGCACGCGTATGGTTCCGTGTGTACGTGATGAAAACAAAAACTTTACGATTATCATTATGTTGAATACCACATAAATCCCAGGGTGTTCCGTCTTACTTAGGTCTTCGCGTTCCTCTCCTGCAGGGGAAGAACCTGTCGGAGGTGCTGCCGGGGGAGCTGTACTCCCGCCTCAAGCGACACCTGGCCTACGTCAAGACCCAGATGCCACGCTGGATCACGCCCGACCAACGCGGCCGAGGGCTCTACGCTGACTACCTCTTCAACGCCATCACCGGTGAGTATGTACCAGGGCCTCCCTCAACGCCGTTGCCTCCTTCAGCATCGTCACAGGTAAGCACGGGACTGTTCCCGTCTATTTTTACTCCCAAATGGGTCCAAGAGGGAGCTGAAACACGGAGAATTTTTAGCACAGAGAACGAAGCATGAGTCCGCCTCTTGAACGCAAGATCAAGTCGTTTGTACGTGTCGTTTTCGAGTTACTTTCACCCACTACTGCTTTCTCTTTACACCAGATTTTTCCTGTGAGTTTCCTCTTCCTAACTGGCTCACCTGAGAGTCGAAATGAGTCTACGAGTCGTGTCGTTCCCTTCTGCTTCGAGCGTCAACTCACCCCTGTTTACCAGACCAGTCTGCAGTGGTTCTTTCCCTTCATCGGTTGCATGCCAGTCTCTCGAGGCTGCTCCTCCTCTGTGAGGCCATCATGGCTTTGGGGTAATAACAGGCCCCATAAGGCCAGCGACAGACAATGTCTGTTGAGGAACTCAACGCATCCCTTGGGTGGTAGGGTTGGTTGCACCTTCAGCAGTCCGATTTAGGATTCAAACATTGTAATGCATGTCAATCCAGACAACTGCAGATTTCGTGAGGTGACGAGTTTTTTTAAGGCACCCCTCTCGATGCAGTACACACTGCATTCGTACACGCAAGACTCCCAGGGAACGTCAGGTCTGCGTTCGTGTTCGCAATTCTCTTCGTAGACGCATGACGAACGGAAGACTTGATCACCAGTATTTGTGGCTGTTAGCTCAGTGTACTGTGTGCTGTTGACGAGGTGAGGGTGTATCAGCGTTTCTGTGTTGTATGGGAGTGTGTGTGTGTGTTTGTGAGGGTTGGTGAAGCTTTGGCAGGGTCGGTGAATTCAGAAATTTCAACGCTGCGATAAGAAAGAATCTTCATAACGTCCAGAATATCACTTAAGGATATGTATGCATACGTATGCATATAATATATATATATATATATATATATATATATATATATATGTTTCAGAAACCGTGTATTATGTTTTCTGTGCACTATGATTGGATTTAGCCAGTATTTCTTTGGACGTAGATGATCTCATAGACCAGATTTAGTTTTTTTATATATGAGTTTAGGGGAGTGAACCATAACGGTAGATTTGTAACTACAATTTAGAAAAGACTTTGTTTCTTTTTTTTAGGGGGTGTTGTTGTATACCTGGCGAAGCCTTTTGTACACCTGATGGTCCATTTACGAGGTTCTTTGCTGTCACGATCGCACCTGCGGTAGAAATAGGATAATAAATCAGAAGCCGCCTGCTCCTCCTCCTCCTCACCCACCGCTCCCTCCGGCTCAACAGCCAGTAGGGGGGTAAAAGCAAAACAAAACAACAACAACAAAAAATGTAATTAATTCCTTGTGGTATGCTGCCTTCGAAGTTTTATCGGAAAGAAATCTGATGGTAGGATGTAGGAAGGAGCTGCCGTGATGTCAGGGTCTAACGAAGGGTACCTTCTCTCTCTCTCTCTCTCTCTCTCTCTCTCTCTCTCTCTCTCTCTCCTTCTCTGGGATTCCTCTTGCGTGTACGTACGTCGTTAAGTTAATAATGGACGGTTGTCACACGAAGCGAGCTGTTTATGCGGTGGTGACGGATGGACTCAGTTGAAGGCATGTTCTCGGGACAGCCTGACACGTAAATAGACTTATGGCTTCATTCCGACGTTACACACTCACACACACACACACACACACACACACTCGTTTGTTGGTGTGATTTACGTGTGTGGTTGTGTTACGGGGAGAGAGAGTTTTATACACGTTGCCCTCGTCTCTCTACCTTTTAAGCGTGTACCATGTCTCTTCATCAACCTTTATGGATATAAACTCATAAACACGCTCCTACCAGCTTACGCGCGGTACCCATCACTGATTGGCCGCAGAGGGGCCGGGATGAACAGCTGGGTTGTCTGTGGGCCGGCTGGGGCCGCCCCGTGTGGGACTTGAACGGTGGTGGCCCTAGTTAAGACTGGTGAGTGGCAACGCTAACCACTGCGCTATTAAGGTGAGAGAGAGAGAGAGAGAGAGAGAGAGAGAGAGAGAGAGAGAGAGAGAGAGAGAGAGAGGAACCTAGCTCGTGTTTAGGGTGTATAAGGTGGTGTGCCTCACCACTCAAGTGAGGTGGGTTCAATTGGGTAATGGCCCAGCAGACGACTGATGGGGCTCCAGCTCAGACCATGAGACGTGGTCATGACGTGAGCTCTGACCATGAGACGTGGTCATGACAAGAGCTCAGACCATAAGACGTGACTAGGACACATTCAGGTCATCTCCCCCAGGATAGAGTTGCCGTTTCAAATTATTTTTATCAGATTACATTTTTTTTTCCTTCTCCCTCTGATAATCATCAAAGGAAGATCTCAGGGCACTGTGTGTAATTGATTACATCCTCTGGAACAGACATACTGCATTTGATTACCGTGTTTTTCAACATGGCTACTGGGTGGTCGGGTGTGTAAATATGGTGTACCCTAATTAACGATTTGTACCTCGCCTCTCAGTCTTGATTACAGATTATTGTACATTGTTGTACATGATGGTGTGTGCATGTGCTGGAGTAATTGATGCCGCAAACGTACATAGAGGTTAGGTGTGGATGTGGGGGTAATTTATTATGGACGTACATGTGTGTGTGTGTGCCACCAGGACTTGCTGTACACACACACACACACACACACACACACACACACACACACACACACACACACACTCACTCACTCACTCACTCACTCACTCACTCACTTACATACGCACATATGTACAACACGAGTGTAAAACTCTCTCCCCGTCACACACACACACACTCCTGGGGAAGGGCAGAAAAGATAGTGCCAGAATCAAGAAAGCCGAGTCACTAGGGAAGGTTTAGAGGCCATTAAGCTTGTCCGCCATGGACGAGAGAAGAGCGAGGGGTGACCTGATCACAACTGTAATGTTTTCAAAGTAGCTCTTTGATGGCGTGGACAGTGAACAGTTCTTCGAGAGATGTAGGTACGGAGCTTCCAGATGTCCTAACACGTAATTACGCACGACCTGTGGCCAAGGTCACGGATGATGACGTCGACGGATGACCTAGCGTGGTGACCTGCCCAGGGTGGATGACAGGGGCGGAGCGGCGGCAGGTGGGTGCAATGAAGGCATGGATGATGCGTTGGTAATATAAGGAAGGCTGTCGTTAGCCTCGTCTTGCTCATGGAGCCCAGACCACGAGATATATTTGTAGTTAATGTGTCTACTCAGTGCCTCAGGGGAGTCATGCATTTGTTAGGTCGTTCCACACCTGGGTCGTTCCACCCCTGGGTCGTTCCACCACCAGGTCGTTTCACCGCTGGGTCGTTCCACCGCTGGGTCGTTCCACCACCGGGTCGTTCCACCACTGGGTCGTTCCACACCTGGGTCATTTCACCACCTGGGAATTCCTCCACTCGCTTGTGCCATCACGTATAGTCCCCCTTCCACTTGGTCAACACTGTTATTATATCTACCACTTCGTCACTCCCCGACTAAGTCATCCCTCTCCACCTGGTTCTGTCACATCCCTCCACCTGGTCGCCCCTCCCACCAGGTTTTGTCACATCCCCCCACCTGGTCGCCCTACAACACCCACCACCTGGTCGTCCCACTGTGTAGATTTCCCCCGACCTGGTCACCCCCACCACACGGTTAACCCCCCTCCCTCCCTCCCTCCTGGTCTTTCATTATGCAGCTAATTTCGTATGCAAAATATTATTAGACCCTTGGGCACGGCAGTACGACTCATGGGTATTACGGCCTTACCCTTGAGGTAAACCCTAAGGGTTCAGGTCAAAGGGCAGACCTGTACAGTACTACCCAAGGGTTGTGCCATTGTTTTCCTAAGGGGGGCGTCCCCTTGTTCAGTGGGTCAGACATCTTGATGTACCATTAATTCCTGTTGTGCATATTAAAGGATCGCGATGTTTAATCTTGAGAGTTAAGTCCCCCGTATTAAATCATCCTGACCGCAGGATCATAGGATCAGTGTCAGGCCAATCCTTCTGAATGGGTGGGTCCGGTCGGTGGAAGGCGGGCGGGCGAGCGAGGCGCCCTGGCCACGCTGCTTGGTGTGGCCAGGAACGGCGTGGTCGGCTGTGGCCACCCTCTCTGGTGTGGCGGTGGGCGAGATGTGGCCAGGAACGCTGTGGTCGACTGGCGCGGTTATCGCTAGGTGTGTGTATGTGTGTGTGTGTGTGTGTGTGTGTGTGTGTGATGCTGACAGAGAACAAATATTTTTCTTCTCAAGTTATTTTTACTCAACAGAATTCCCCCAAAGTCATCCTATCTCATAAATTCAAACTCTGAAGAACTTGGTATTATTTTTTCAGTGTTTTTCCACTTTCATCCTCAGAGATCATCACGTTTATATTCATGAATCTTGTACATTAATCATGCATGTGTCGTTTCCCAGTCGTCCTAAGCCGAGGGGTGAGGTAGAATTGATTGTGTCGTCTCCAGACGCGGTCTGTCTGTCCGTCTGTCAATACTCGTCTGTGCTGTCAGTTGGGGATTGTTCTGTAGTACTCTGAAACGTCCTAGTTTTTTTTTTCATTACTTTTTTAACGTAATTTTTACGCCTTTAAACCAGACCAAACCTGAGCACATTATTCGAGAGATTAGTATACTAACTTTCTGCTTATCATTTTAGCAAACACCTAGCCTAGCCTAGCCTAGCCTAGCCTCCTAGCCTAGCCTCCTAGCCTAGCCTACGTAACTTAAATTTCACCCCTTATCTAACCCGTCTCTGTGGCTAGGCTTGCCTGAACCCGCCACAGTCGCTACTCCGCTGACCGTCACGCATGCCTGGCGAAGCTCTCCGTCACCTGTCACTCCTCACACCTCTGTCATATTATTATTCCCCGTCACTCCTTACGCCTCTGTCATATTGTTGTACCCTGTCAATTATCATGCCCCCGTCACGCGCTTTTGTCTCAGTCATTTTATACCCTCCAGCAAGATATAGGTAAGACTGAGTAAGAAGGACATTTCGAAATGAAATTAATTCTAAACGCTTTGAGCACGGTGGTGTGATCCTTGAGGTATTATGGTATGGCCTTAGACCTGACCCGTCATACAAAAGAGATAATTTTAAATAAGTCTTTCGTGTGGCGCGTGTGTCGGTGACCAGAGCTGTCACACTTGGTATGTGGTGAGCACTTGCTCTTTTCTAGCGTTTGTTAAAAGGAAATGGCAATAGGCAATAAGCAAGCTGTTGAAATTTCAGTAAAGATGTGTGCATTGGGCTACCTGACCTTGATGACGTCAACAACGAATTTTGAACTCTTACCAGTTGGTGAACGGCGCCGTGCGGGCAACACACGTTCTTCTCGTAATAAGTGCATTTTATGGCCATTAAATAATCACGTGGATTATCTAAATTTTCTCAAATTCGAGCCCCAGCGCTAGGATGAGTTCCCTCCCTACCTCCCCTGCGCCCGCGCGCCACATGACTTAATAACGACGCTCGCGTCGTCGTTTTTGGCGCGTCATAAATTTGGCTCCGTCGGCGCAGCGGTATGATTACGTTAATTTTAGAACCCGGGAGAGGTCATTAGCTCACCGGTTGTCTCGCATCTTACATGGCTAAGTCGAGCGCATATGCGCACGGCAGCTGACGTAAGCTGCGACGCCACGCAAGTGTCCAGTGCGATGAAGAACTACGTCTTGCTTCGCTTGGCTAGGCTGGGCTTGGCTCGCGCCATTATGATGGTGTTATACGTCTCTCTCCATCTAATTTCCTGTAATATTTTGGGCTTATGGTACCCGTATGGTATTTACAGATGTATGGTACGGACGGGCTTTAAGTCCTACAGTATATAGGAACAGTATGTAGGGCTATAACTGTCTCAGTATATCTGCTTTAAGGTTCCTTAATTTGATTTATTGAGGAAAGAATGTAACATCTGCGTCTAACTCAAGGTTCAGTTACTGTTGCAATTTTTTTTCCTTAACTCCGTCCCTCCAGTCAGCAGCCAAAAAAATATATTTATAGCTTTATCACTTGCCACTGGGGTATATATGCAGTGTGTATGTGGTCATAAGAATTACGTCAAACGCCTAAAGAAGGTGTTGGAAGTTTTTCGGGATGTTGGTTATAACTTAATGGTTACGGCCTGAATGACCCTGGCGCAAAAAAACTAGCCAACTGCTTGGACCATTATTTTTTCCCACGCAAGCTGGTGGCCAGCACATTTTCCCCCTTCCCTCTCTCCCTTCCTCCCTCACTTTAAAAAAGACAAGAATGCAACAAACGGAACTGTTGAGAAGAGAGAAACACAAGATATTTAATGGCTCACACCTAAGAGAAATATTACAACATCCCTGACGCAAAGGTCGGTTTATGTAATCAAAGTGCCTGGCATTGGGGACATATTCTCGACGTTTATGGGACATATTCTTGGCGTTTATTGTACATATTCCTGACATTTATGGTGCATATTCTTGACGTTTATAGTAAATATTCTTGACAGTTTTGTTACACATTCTTGACGTTTATGGTACACATTTTTGACGGAAGTGATACATATATGTGGCCTTAAAGGGTACATATTTTTGACGTATAGGATACATATTCATGAGTTAAACATATTCTGGCATTTTTTTCTGTAACAGTGAATATCTGTTACGTCCAGAATCACACATATAAAGCGACCTGATGGGGTTGGGTGTGAATATAACGGCTCTGCCACGTATTCAACAGTGAAGCTTCGTCTTACCAAAAAACGGGTTCGATGCTGAGCGGAGTTAGGGGAAGGTTGGATAAGACGTCCTTTCCATTGAGAGGCAAATATCCCTCAATTTATTATTTATTTATTTATTTGTTTATTTATTATTATTATTATTATTATTATTATTATTATTATTAGTAGTAGTAGTAGTAGTAGTATTAATGAAAATAGCAGTTAGAATGTTAATGTATCAGATGTTCTTTTTACATTTTGGTAAGAAAGATTTCAACTTTAAACGCCTGCTGTGAGTCACACACGTCCCCTCCGGCATATGCACACATACACAGGCGCAGAGGCGCACTTCGGTTGGGGGCGAGGGTAAGTGGTGCACCAGTGGTGTGTGTGTGTGTGTTTGTCCTACCCACCTGTTCATCCATCTTATCTGTTGGGGGCGCATCTGCCTCGCCTCTGGTCCCCCTCATCCATCCACGTCTCGTAAATACTCATTTATCTTGCCATGACTAAGCTCAGCGCCTTATCCACCTGTTCGCTTATTATCTGTTCATGTTCGCGGGTTGTAATTAAGACGTTGCAATGAGTTTATCTCCCTCTACGGGGGTGGGGGACGGTTCCTGGGCTGTCTGTCATGGGGCGAGCCCGTGCCATGCGGGCTGTGCCCTGCCTGCACCAGGCTAGGGCGACCCTGCTGGTGGTGGTGGTAGCGGAGGCGGCGGGAGCGACAGATTACAAAGGGCGCGAGTGACACATACACGCGTTTTCTCCACGTCATCGGCAGATACCATCACCCCTCTTGCGCTTGGCGGTAGTCGGCCCCGACGGACACGGAATGCTCCTATCGCCCCAGGAATTTACATCCATTTGTTGAAGGTATCGGCCAGGGAGAGAGAGAGAGAGAGAGCCTCTCCCTCTCTCAGCCAGGGAGATAAAGGGGCTCTCCCTCTCAGCCAGAGAGAAGAGGGGTCGCTCGCCGCCACAGGATTTATATCTCGTATGGCGACTGGCCCCACCAGGCCAGGACTCCGCCCCCTCCCGCCGGGGTGTGTTCTCCCCCCATAACCCGCGCGGCGGCGGCGTCACCCCACGCGAAGATCTTCAGTCGTTCCCTCGTCACTGACCTGTCATCCCAGGGTACAGATTTCGCCCTAACAATGCAAGCAACGCTGACAGAGTCAGTGTGTGTGTGTGTGTGTTTGTCGGTGTATATGCAGGGTTTCGGAGTTCCGTGTACGAGTATTTAATGAGATGTGATGCAGTTCCCTCCCTCCCTCCCTCACCATAGACGCTGGCACGAGCTTGAGGAACGTCCTCCAGATGATGTTGATGACGATGGCAGCCACTGAGTAACACATCTACACTAAGCAAACATGTTACCGTCTGGTGGGCTGCTCTTGCCCGAGCTGTCAGCGGCCGTGTCACACAGGTCCGGCCCCGGGCTGCCGCCTCATCTGTTCGCGCAAGTCCTCCCGGTGGACGCAACGCCCCTGATGAGGAAAACAGTCTGTGTGTACATCAGGGGAACGACGGTTCGCATCAGGGGTACGGTGGTCCGCACCAGGGGTAGGACCCGGGTTTCGAAAGGGTCTGCAGCATAAATGGCCATAAATATCCTGCCTGGTCCGTTTTGACTCAAGGCCCTGAAAAAGAAAAATCCTTGATAAAGATATTTTGGAACTTTGCCTTTTTTCTCGAGGTTATTTTATTATTAGTATTATAATTGTTGTTATTATTATTATTATTATTATTATTATTATTATTATTATTATCATTATTGTTATTATTAATATTATTATTTTTATATTGAAACTGTGAATGTAGTTTCAGTTCAGTTTTAATACTTTATTCCTTGATAGAGGAAAATAAAGTTATATTTGTTCCGGACTGCTCGTGTTTATATGTAAATCAGAATTCTTCCCGAGGTTGGCCTGAAACATTCTGTCAGTGGTTCTGAAAAAGAAATGCCCAGGGCTTGAATTTTGACCAGTGACAACAAATGTAGGAAACTTGAGGAACACTCATCCGTCGGGAACTCAAGGGTGGGCCGTTTTGACAACTGTTTCTCTCCTTACACATCGAAGCTTTGGAACTCTCCACCCTCTTCATGTCTTACCCAGTGTCTACGACCTGACACTTTTCTCCTGTGTCAGTGTCCTGTAGCCACTGCTCGGGCTGTGCCTGCCTGCACCAACCCTCCCAGCTATTGTACCCACTGTACGTTATCTGATTGCCTCCAACTGCCTTCGTCTGTTGTGCTTACAATACGCTCTCTGCCTCCGCCTACCTACCCCCTGCTATCGCACTCACACAATACGCTCTGTGCTTGCCTGCTTCCACCCACCCCCACCCCAATGCTGTGTGCTGCCCTTCACCCGCACCATAAGATAAAACCCCTTCAGACTCTTTCAAACAGCGGAACATTATTCTGGCCACGGGGGTCCTCAAACCTAGACGCTGGGGGCAATGATAGGGTGGTGTTCCCTTGGCCATGAGATACCGGGGTACACACTTGGCTTGTGATTATCATATCTCCCTCCCTTACGGGACGAACCTTAACACTTGCATCAGCTACTGTGTTTGCTTTGGCAAGGCCGCTCTGCAGGGCGTGAGTCACCCTGGAGTTGATTGCACTCTCAGACCTCTCCTCTGTGCTTTCACCAATTCTTATTTTTTTTGCACTTAATTCTTGCTTTCATCTCCGCTATCTTTTATTTTTTTTTCTATATAGTACCCCAACTCTCTTAATTAACGGCTGTGCTGTATGTGGCTATACGTGCGTACGTGAATTTTAGTATTTACACCGATCTTTCCCTCTATTCTCCGTCGACTCAAACCAGCTATTATTCTTCTTTCAGCTGGGGTTCCCCGGATACCGAAGGTTCCGCTAACATCCTTCAAGGGAACTGCTAAATTTTGTAGCACAAGAATGAAATCTGGAAGCCCAGTAGCTCGCAGTTTATAAATGGAGTTCTTGTCACTTAAGTTTGGCAAATGGTTACGACAGAGTTACTTCGGCCTTAGGGCTGGGCCAGATACACATGTTCTTCAGGATCAACTACAAATCATAGCATCTCATATGTACTCATAGCACCTCATATCTCCTCATACCACCTCATATCTACCCATAGCACCTCATATCTACTTGTAGCACCTCCTGGCCTCATAGACCCGTCACCACCATGAAGACAGACGGCCTTCCCTTGGCTATGTTACCTTTCCACACGTTCAGTGCTTGAAACATTTTGTCTACATGTACATAGAAACCTTTCTCTTTGTTTTTTTTTCTATCGTCAGTTAAACAGTTCATAATCGGTCCTGTTCACGGGCGTGTCGAAGCGTCCTGTAAGTCGAAGAGGAAGAGGGACGCTCCTCCCCCTCCCCTTCCCCCCTCCTGTGTGTGTGTGTGTGTGAGACCTCGCTCCCTCCCACTCTCTCCTCAGGGTCGAGTCCTGGTGACATAATTAGGAGAGGTCATGACCCGGCCGGACCATGGCCTCCCAGCACGAGCAGGCTAGCTACTGCCCCCGTGTCTTGGGGCCCGCTTCCTCACCCCTCCTACCCTCCCCAACCAAACCCTACCTCACCCCTCCACACACACACACACACACACACACACACACACACACACCACAGTATCACATAACATGATATAAAGAGGTCAGGAGGAGACCTCAACCCCCATCTCATCCCACACATGTCGGACCGCTAACGATCCCTCCTCCTCCCTCCCCCCCTCACGCCCCCCCCCCCACCCCGACCCAACGAGGGAAGCAAACAAGGGCGGGCGATGCCGCCGCCGATAAGGTCAAGGCTTGGACAGGCCTTGGCGGCGGTGATGGTGGGTGGTGGGAGGGTTAGGGGGTTCCCTTACCCACCCGCCACCCGGTGACGTCTGCAAGTCATGCCGGGCGGGGGTGGCCCACCCAGTGCCCCCCACCCATGCCCACCCAACAACCCACCCCTCCTGTCCACAGTGTTTCTAACCCCCCCCCCTTCCCTCCCACCACTGTAACGAGACGCAAACAACTCATTGCCAAATCAAAGAAAAATGATGATCATAAAAAAAGGGAGGGCGGTACGGGAACAAACCCGGTCAAACATGAGAGATATTTAATGCTTTTTTTTTCCCCCGAGGTGTGTGCAAAGCTTTTTTTTTTTTTGCCGTTGCTTTTATTTATTTATCTTTCGTGAAATTTTACTTACATTCTGCCAGACACAAACCAGGCAGAAAGCATCGCTTGGCTCTTTCCCTTCCCTACATTTAGAAAGCGATAATACAGGAGGATTTCCAGATTTCCACCAACACCCAACTCAGACTCCCATATCTCATCTTGGGCGTAATAAACATAGGGTAACGTAAGAAAGAGAGAGAGAGAGAGAGAGAGTGTGTGTGGGAGGGAGGGACATAGAGGCGGGTGCTACCGTAATGTTTGGAGGGGGAGGGGGTGTTTGGAGGAGGTGGCGGAGGGAGGTGGGGGGAACCGGCAGGACCGGACATGGGCGGAGCGACGCTATCACCCGAGCGATCAATTTGGGCTCATCCGTCTTAACAGCATAAGGCTATTGCTCATGGCGGCAACGCGTAACGAGCGGTAATTACTCACAATGGGGTTGCATGTATCAAAATTAAAAGGTAATGTTGACTAACAGCCGTTTCAAAGAATAAAAAAAAGGTCACAACGCACGCCCTCTACACACACACACGAGAGAGAGAGAGAGAGAGAGAGAGAGAGAGAGAGAGAGAGAGAGAGAGAGGG
>JAYMFT010174255.1:0-12168 GCA_038088735.1 Panulirus argus
CCGTCTGCCCCCTCCCTCCCCCCCCCCTCCCGCCCCCCCCCCTGCGCCCCCCCCCCCCCCCGCCTCCCCCACCCCCCCTCCGCCCCCCCCCCCACGACCACCACCAGGCCAGGCTGACTCTCACCCCCCCCCTCTCACCTTGACGTCCACGGCTCCACCTTGCCTGGGCTCCCACGCTCTTCCTTACCTCTTGACCCCCGCCACTCACCGTCCTGCACTGACGTGCGTCGAGGAGCGCCACTTACAATGCCGCCCACACACGCCACCGTCGTCGTCATCGGGGGCAGTACTCACTCACGAGGTGTTGGGTTGTCTTGCCTTTAAAAGGCGTGGAAGGGGTGACGCCTCTGGCCGTCACGTCGCACGGGGCTTCCCGATGCGACCGTCACACGCCGCCTCGCGCCACCATCCCATCCTTAATCCTTCAGATATACACTCCGTAACCCCCCCCCTCCCCAGGTCTCTCCTTAATCCTTCCCCATTGCCATCTCAGCTCACAGGTCCCATCCTCATCTCCCCACCCCCACAAGAGCTCACAGACGCCTTCAACCATCTCGTCTCACTCTACCTCGGCTCGAGGAACCCACCTTCGGCACCCTTCATAACACATAACACGTCCTCAAACATCTGCATGCCATCAGGCCGCCACATTACACAGAGAAACGTCTCTTGCAGCCTCCTTCTCTCACGGCCTCTTCCCTGAGCGCCCCACAATATACCGTACCTCGTAGTTTAAGACCCACATACACTTAGAGAGTACACAGCTGTCGTGAGACGAGGGCCCGGGTTAGGCTTGGACCTGGCGAATCTTTTAAGACCAGCATCATGAGCTCACAGACCCCCTTTCTCAATCCCCTCACACCCGACAGACTTCTTCCCTCGTCTGAAGCCACCACAGCTAGGCAGCTCTGCCCGCCGTATATATGTTCTGGCGCTTCACAGATCGCCCTAGCCTCCACCACACCTTCCTCACCTGCCCAGTTAACCCTTGTGGGTGCTTGGTGCCTCGGGCTGGTGGCTGAGAAATCCTGTACGAGCTTCGTTACCTGGTGTGAGAGGGTTCATTAATCCCCTCGGCTCATGTTTAGACAGTATACATTGTGGAGGTGCAGACTGAAGGCGGGAGGCTGCAATCCCAGTAAATCCGAGGCTACAAGCGGTGTTGTAATCCCAATGTGTTCTCTGCATCTGTGGCTGCTGGATTCCTCGTGTCGTCCCAACATCCCTGGAACTACAGTGTTCGTATTTATAAACCCCAGTATGCATGGCACTACAGTAGCTACTGTATTTGATCTATAAAACCCCAGTACACTGGAAACCTAAGGTAGATGTTATACAAATCCCAGTATAAGTAGAAATATAACTCTGATATTGTAAATCCCTGTAAATATGGAACACTGTAACTATTTTTGTAACACCCAGAAAGTTGTAGGTACAGCGTCACGTGTTGGAATCCCTGTAACTGTAGATTCAGTGTACTTTTGCACTTCAGGGAACAGACTGTCGTTACTCTGATTGGCCGCCACATTCAGAGATGTGAGGTACGTATATCTTCGTCTAATCTGATCGCAGCGAGTTCGAGGTTTTTGTGTGATTTAAAGTACGTTTATCACACTCGAACCCGGAGCTACACACGCCCCTTCTTACGCGTTCCGCACCCGCTGACTTTTTTCTAATTGATTTTGATTTTTCACCCAGAGCGTAATTACAAAACAGCTACACTTTATAATTACCAATAACTGTTCACCCTCCAACATGTGCAAATGCTACACTTTTTTTTTTTTAATTAATAATAATTGCATAGATCCACACCTGTTACTTTTTTTTTTTTTTTTGGGGGGGGGTAATGGATAATTCCCCGGTTGCATATAATTAATGAATCCAAATAAATGTACCGTCGTTGCTTTTAATGCTAATGAGAGCGAGAGTGGGCCCGCGAAGCCGAGGGTTTCAGATTGTATTTTGAACCGTACGTTGAACCCATGAAGCCGGAGGCTTCAGAGGGTATGCTGAACCCGCGAAGCCGAGGGTTCGTAGTGTGTATTTATAAAGCCCATGAAACCCTAAGATTATTGTGACTACTAAAGACCACCGTTGGTGTGTTACGGGGAACAGAGGAGTTTTACATTCATGTTGGCCTGTCTCAGCCTCACGTATACACATGCAAATGTACCCCGGCTTACGCCACGTACCTGTTCATCTACCAGCCCCGAAGGGGAGGGAGAACGGTTTGGTCGTGAGACGACGGCTGGTCTGAACGGGACTCGAACCCTGACCCGATAATTTGGCGAGTTCCAACGGGAACCACTTCGCCAAGGAGAGACTTAGTGTATATGTGTGTGTGTGTGGCAGGCATTGAAGAATGAGTGCAAGAGAATGTACCTCTTGCATAGCATGAGATGGGCGCTTCACACTGCACACGACGCCTGTCGGTTAAGCGTTGAATTACGACGTTTGTAGTGAAGTGGATCCTTTTTGTTTACCAGCAGTCTCCTGGTATCATCACTACCCAGAATAGCAAGTACGGTAATGATGCCTACGTCACCCCTCCACCACTACAGGAAAATTAAAACACCTAACACCAGTAACAGCTTGTAACAGTAACAGCACCGTTATTGATAGATCTGTAACATCTTCTCGACTACAGAGGAGAAACAAAAGAATCGCGAACGATGCCATTTCCATCAGAGAGACAGAGCCGCAAGAGCGTCGTCACTGTCAACAATATTCTAACAAAAGTAAAAGAAGAAAAAAAAGATCGCGTAAACAAAGTCACAAAACCGCTACACCATTAACTAAAGCTTTCAGAACCGTACCACCGCCTTGAGCATTATGGGAACAACAGCTTTCCACCCATAGCAGCAACGAAGAAAAGATTCACGAGCTGTGTCATACAAAAGAATTTTCTATTAAGACAGCATCACTTTTATTGACAACAGCTTCCTAACCAAGTACAGTTAAAGACTTAAGGAAAAGTTCGACACAAGAATAGCACTTAGATTTAACACTCTGAACAAGAACTACTTCGGTTGTGACACCGCCTCCGTCCTCGACAACTACAGTATATCACTGTTCCCAGCAATATTATTATACACACGGAGAGCAGCTCCCGAGAAAACTCCAGCAGCAGCGCCGCCACTACTTGTACCAACAGAAACCACAGAGATCAGCTCTCCCGCCAACATAATCAACGAGAAGACCGCTTCTCACAGAAACAGGAACAACGCAACTCGGTGAACAAAGACGCCGTCGGCTACACTGATAAACAAAGACAGAATCTCAAAAGAAAATGGTATAGAGAGATCGGTATTTACAAGAAAAACCGAAAACAACTGGGAAGTCGTCAAGAAAAATGGTCACAATGATGACACGACTAAAAGAAAAAAAAAAAAAGATACAACAGAACATCACTACACGCAAATACAGCACTGACAGTTCCTGCCAACAAAATCGTGTGCATCGCCATCTCCACCACCACCACCAACACATTCACCAACATAGTTAGCGTCCCTAAACAAAAGCAGACTTAACAGCCCCATCACCAACACCAACAAAAATAGTCATCTCCACCAACACAACCACCACTACCACTGCCAACAGAGACCATCCGCGTGTGTAGCACCTTTACCAACTAAAACATCGTTAACATCACTACCAGCAAAAGCAACTACATCAGCACCGCTATCTTCTCCTCCAGAAAACAGCTACATCGACAGCACCTCTGCCAACATTAACAGCATCAGAAGAATTACTTAACAGCAAAAATAACTACACCAACAGCACCATCTTCAGCAGTGGACAACTACATAAACAGCAACAGTACCAACAAAAAACGGCATCCGCACCAACAGAGGCCTCAACAGCATCACATGAGCGTCATGACAGCGTTGACAGTAGTGTTACCGGACTCCTCCTGCAAGTGGCAACCTTGCGAGCTAGAGGTCACCTTTGGCGAGGCTGTACCATCGTCAGCAGACGAGAAGGAGTACGAAGTCATTGAGGACCTTCTCTTTCACACACACACAAAAAAGAAGTCCACCTTACTCTGCTCCCGCGCGGAGCGCAGCCTCAAAGCTGCTGGAGGGGTCGTAGGTTACTTGATGATAAAGAGAGAAAATGGGAAATGAGAGAGAGAGAGAGTCAGTCATAGAAGCAGCCAGTAAGAACCTCTTGCAAGGGGCTCCTGGGTTTATAACGTGATGACACGTAATAGGCAGTTCAGAGATGTGAGATCATGCAACGCGTCCCTCCAAATTAGCAACAGGACCACCTTGCATGTCCATCCGAATCAAGATCACCGAGACTCTTGCAGTGGATCATGTTGCCGGGTCTAAATACTGACGAGACGTGCGACGAGTTTGTTGGGGCACGGCAATTAAGTGACGGTTCGGGGCTCGTGGTGTGAACGTAGCATGTCCGTGGTGGAGATGATTAGGTGTAAGACTGGTGCATTTGAAGCCTCTCGATGGAATGACTTCTCCTGACACAGATACAGAGCTGCAAGGTAGAGACGCAAACGCACTAGAGAGATGGGGGGTGTCTGGCGGCGTCTCTCCACAAGAAAGAAGAAAAAAAGAAATCACGTGGTCGTGAAGCCCAGCATTTGCAAACAGAAATTCATCGAGACTGTTACTTTTTCCGTTAGCAAAAAACGTGACCCCTTATTAGCGGTAGTGATGTTGGCCATACTGAACAGGCAAACAACCCCTTCAATGTGATGAACCTGAACCGCAGGAGGAGCTATCGCCAACGTAGGATGTCTCCTGGTTATCCTCACAGGATATTGTAAACTTTCAAATCTTGCGACAGAATCGCCCGGGAAAGATTTGACATAGCCGGACGGTCTTGTTTCCAGTAGGGTGTTTTGGTGCCTTGAGCGTCATGCAGATGGAACCGATGGTAGTTGCGGGGCCAATCATAAGTCTGTCAATTGGTTGACGTCATGCAATCAAGGCTCTGTAATTGGTCGGTAGTTGTTACCTATCGGCCAGTAAGAGGACTTTGATTGCCGCCGCCCCCACGACTCACGTCCGGTCGTGTTATTTGGTCGGCAAGTCTTCCAGCCGGTCCGGTCACTGACAGGTTTCCAGCGACCCGGCCTCGCATAACACAGACGCTTCTTTAACTTTAACCTCTCGAGTACGAACGACCCACTGAGCACGACGGTACGACCCTGGGTCGTAACGACGTGCTCGGGGGTGGGGAGGAGTTCCCAGAATACGTAATGTCTGTCCCGTAAACGCCAGAGACTGACGCGCTTTCCCCGACTCGCCATCGTCAAAAGTCCTTAGTATTGCGTTCCTGTACCTGAAGATATTCAATCTTTCCTCATCGTCAGAAGAGAACTGCACTGATTTTCATGGCTTTAGTAGTAACTGGTTTGGAATCTGGACACATCTTCATTAGTAGGAACAACTTTAAAACGCGTTTTTTTTTTTTTCTTCTTCTTCTTCTTCTTCTTCTTCTTCTTCAGTAGACGGGTTTTAATCATTCAGTATCGAAGGAGCTCGTCAGCAGGATTAGCCTCGTTGGTAGGGAAGCGCCGCATGGGAAAAGGGCTCCTGATTCCGCCCCATCAACATGTCTTTAGATTTTGATACATCGATGACCAAGTCACTATTTCCTCTCAACATATGGCGTTATATCTACGTTCGAAACCACCCGATTGGTTCAAGAAAGTAAATAATCTTAATAAGTTTTATACTTAAGTATTGCCGTTAGATTGCGCATATTACCCTAAAAGCGTCTCCTTTAGGGTCACCGAATGCTTTCTCCCTCAAGGTAGATAGGTTGGCTGGCTGTCTAAAAACACCCCTTCAAATGTCCCTCATCGCTACTTACCTCACCATCAGAGACTCCCAGATTGTACGCTGTCCTGGCGTCCTTGAATCGACCGAACAGATCACCTGTAAATGATAGTAAGTAAGTAAACCTCAGGTTGATAGATATGCGCGTAAACGGTAATTGCAGTGGACGGTTCGAGGCCGCTGGGATAATGTATATTACATAAAACAGTGACGGCTTGTCGAACACCACCTCACTTCCTGAGCCTCCCGCCTCCAACGACTCGACGCGATCTGGTAACCCACGTCGCTCAGTGGTGCCAGTTCGGCATTATGTCTGCGTTAGCCCCGAGTACACCAGCAGTTTCAGATCTGCGTTGTACAGTAGTGTTATTATTCTTATGTGGATGTTTATGTGGATATCTGGAGCTGTTTTTCTTTTTTTGTCTCCAAAGACATTGACTAGTAGAGATTGTAAAACCTAAACCAAAACCGAAGTTAACTTCTTTGGTTTACACGTAACTTCATTAAAGTCTGCAGCTGAAGTTTACCTCGGCTGAAGTCTAGCTTTCATTAGCTGAAGTATATCCCCACATTTGAGAGTTTACTATCATGGCTGAAGTTTATCCCCCCCATGACTGAAGTTGTCAGGTCTGTGGTTGAAGTTTACCAACTCCTCGGCCGATACAAACCATCCCACCTGAGTGTAATTTGTCTGCTGTCTGAAGTTTCGAAGTCTGTTTCTCTCCCTCCCTCCTCCACCACCACCACCACCCCTCCTTCATCATCTCCCTCCACCTTCTTTTCTTTTTCTGAAGTTTAGCAGCGATGGAAGACAGCATCAAGGGAGACGAGAAGTCGTCAGAGGCTTTGATGGAAATGTTAACAGATGAGGGAAGCCGGTGATGAGTTCACAGGGTGAGGGAGAGGAGCAAGGCAGGCTGAAGAGAGCCCTGGGTGAGGGAGAGAGAGAGAGAGAGCAAAAGAGAAGCTGGTGATGAGGAGAACCCTGGATGAGGGAGAGAGCAAAGGGAGGGTAGTGATAAGAGCTCAGGGTGAGGGAGAGATGTCAGATCGAGAGGGAAAACAAGAGAAGTGTCGTCAGGACAGAGATGGAGATGGTCCCGTCCAAGGGACGGAAGACGAGAGGGAAACGATCATCGTAGGAAAACCAGACGTAAATTGCCTTTTGCGATGGAAGGCTTTGGGTCACGAAGGGTGAGAGTAGAAGTGAAATGTGATATCTGGCGGATGATGATGTTTGTGAGTTGTCAGGTGACGGGAATAATGAACGCTTCGTGTGGCAAATTACGTCAATGATGGTGACGGGATTAACGAGAAAAGCTTTTAAGTTTGGGATGCATGTAGAGCTGAGGTCCTCTGTCGGACGAGCAGTGGACGGGGAGAGAGAGGAAAAAAAAAATGAAGAATAGAGCGAAAGGATGAGAGAGGAGAGGAGAACAGAGAGTAGAGAGCAGAGGGAAGGAGAGGGAGAGAAACATGGTGCATGTGTGTGCGGGGCCGGGCAGGTAAGAGGTGTGGAAACGCAAGGGATCGATAATTAGGGAGGAGCCAGACACAACTAATAAAGTGAGCGCTCACCTGGAAAGGCGGGGTCAGGTGAGGCAGATGGGAGGAGCTTATCTCACTCTCACAGGAGTGTGAGGGAGAGGGAGGGAGGGAGGGAGGGAGAGGCACAGAAGAGGGAAGCCTTAACGAAGGAGAACGAGGAACAGGGAGGGACGAGAGAGGAACAACATGGCCGTCAGTACCGAGAGAATGAGAGAGAGAGAGAGAGAGAGAGAGAGAGGGATGGACGGGGCAGGTGAGTGTGGAAGGGAGGGAGGGAGGAGTTTGTCGCACCTTCATGATTACGGAGGTTCCGGTGGGAGGGGAGGGTGGGACAGGTAAGGGAGAGGGAGGAGGAGCCTCTCTCACCGCGAGTGTTGGGAGGGGCGTTACGGCTGGGATGCCGGTTATATGCTTGGTGCGCTGCGCTACCTGCCTGCCGACCCTCAGGTAATCCATACATCCCGTGGCCCCTTGTCTCCCGTGTGTGTGATCCCCCCTCTCTCTCTCTTTGCCCCCTCCTTGCTAACCACCCACGGGGGGAGGGGGGGGTCGGCTGTACTTATTAGTTTATCGCGAGTAATGTGGCGATGTTTCGTTATTTTTGTTTGCGTTTGGCGATGTTGGTTCTCCACAGCTCATCGATGTAGAGATGCTGCCGCGTAGACGTTGAGACACAGGTCGGAGGGGTAGGGGAGGGGGGTGGGGGGGCTTTTCGGGGAGAATGGGGGGAGGGAGGGAGGGGGGTACGCAGGGTATATATATAGGGGAGAAAGATAGGGACCCCATATGTACTTAATCACACGGCTGAACATCTTAATTAACCGAGGAGGCTCATTATCCAAGATTAGTCGCATCCCCCGCCCGGAAAGTTTGACCCTAATTATAAACTTCCTCTGTGCATCTGTGTGTGTGTGTGTGTGTGTGTGTGTGGGTGACCTGTCCAAGGTATGTGTTCCTGATTTGTTGTCAGGCTCTGCCGTTGGTGACAGCCTGTGCTCCTCTTCGGCTTCATGAGGAAGTGCTCCTTGAGGCTGAGCGTCCCCGTTGGGCTCCGCTAGGAAGTGCTCTCCTTTCGTCTTGAAGAGGCTCTTGTGTCCTCGCTGGAGGAGACCATCTCGTTGTGGGTCAAGGCGTACGTTTACTCCACACAGCCGTGCTGGGTGGTGGTTGGTGGTTCAGGGTGAAGAGGAGGGAAATTGCCGCGGTTCTGCAAACTGTTTGTACTCGCAAGAGAGCACAAGACGTGAGGAAGTGCAGCATCCTCTCGAGTTGCTCTACCGCAGCGTATCTCTCTCCCTCTCTCTCTCTCTCTCTCTCTCTCTCTCTCGTCTCGGTTATTAACAGCAACGCCCGCCCCCCGTCTTAAGTCACAATTACTAAAGCGGATCGTGTTACGTCTTCCTTTACGCTGGTGCAGAAAAGTCAACAAAGGAGATTTTGCCGTAGCAGCGTTGGATACCCGTGGGCGAAATAAACATTTTTTTCGAGGGCGCTGGTCAACGTTTGTGGCAACCCAGGGAAACCAAGGCACGGGGGAACGTTTGCGAACGTTTGTGATGACCCTGTCGACATGACAGCAGACCCGAGAACTGTGTGGTGAGTTGAGGGAATGGAGACAGGGATGGTGGAAATATGAGGACTGTGTGATGGTGAGAGGGGGGGAATGAATGCCGTTGCTGAGGATACGAGGACTTCGGCAGCGTGAAGGAATGAGGGCTGTGTAAGCCCCACTCATTGGAGGTGGGGAGTTCTGCTCCTCCTACGGGAGAACTGGGGTTCTTTGACTCTGGAAAAACCGGTCAACCAACCGGTGAAGATCAACTTCGCTCCTCTCTCTCTCTCTCTCTCTCTCTCTCTCTCTCTCTCTCTCATTCTCCTCAGCCTCTCTTTCCCTCAGCTGGCGAGAGCAAAAAAAAAAAAGAAAGAAGAATCCAGAGCGACCGCTTTGTTCTGTCCGAAAATAACATCTCCCCTGATGACTCCCTCCACTTACTTTGCCTTTCTGCAAATTAGCATACACAGGTGAATAATAATTGCCGGATGAAAACTTGATTCCAAAATAAATTAAAAACAACAATGGCGGCGCGGTAAGGGCGGCGTGCCCGTGAGGCGCGGGCGGCGGCGTGGACCTTAACGCGGGCGGCGGCTCCTCCAGGGATGCCATCGCAGCTGTTTCATCTCATTCCCTTGATTAAAACTCAGGTGAGAGCGCGTGTCTCTGGCCTTCGTCCCCTTCCCAGTGATTTACGCACGCCTCCGTCTCTTCCCCCTCGGCTGCTGAGGGAGGGAGAGAACGCGCTCCTACGTGTAATGGAATGCTGATTTAAGATATTGAGGGAGAGCGTGCGTTCTCTTGCTCGAGTTCTGATCAAGAGGACTTAGGGGGGAAAAAAAAAATTTTAAACGCCATTTATCAGGCGGAACACGTGAGGCTGACTGGAGGAGTAGGAGGAGGACGCCCTCTGTGTGTGTGTGTGTGTGTGTGTGTGTCGGACGCCAAGCTAAGCTGGTCGACACATGAGCGAAAGCTTGCGGGCGGCGGGAGGGGAGTGGAAGTGGCCATAACGTCAGCATTGTATCATCACTGTCGACGCTGTTATGCCTTTAAGCGCGTTTAATCGTCTTTTCTTCTGCAGACGTGATCGCTGTACACACTCTGGTCTGTCACCAGGTATGTATCCCCCCCCCCTGCCCGCCCGACCCGACCCGACCCGACTCGACTCGGCTCGGCTCGGCTCGGCTCATCCCGGTCGGGGGGGGGGGGGTCTTCCATGTGCGTAGCCGCGCTGCCCACGCCGGGGAAACGGAGTTCATGCTAGTGGTAGGGTCATCTGGGGGTGGATTGGGGTAGAGGGAGGGGAAGCATCCTCCCGTTAGGAAATACGTATCCGTGAGGGTAAATGGAAGGCACTGTGTACTGGGCCGTCGACCAGGTACAGCACAGCCAGATGAGTGTCGGGGGTGGGGGTTGGGCGGAGGGGGATGACCATGTAGTTGTGGTGGTAGTGGTATTGGTACTGGTGGTGATGATGATTGCACTGGCACAGCTCGTGCTGGTGGGTGGTCATGGATAGTAGTGGTGGTGGTAGTGGTGATATTGATAGTCATGGTAGTGGCACTGGTGATAGTAGTGGTGACGGATGGTCGTAGTGCTGGTGGTGGTAGTGGAGGTGGTGATACTGGTGGTCATAGGAGATAGTGGTACTTGTGATGGTGGTGATGGCTGGTGGTGCTAGGTGGTGGTGGTGGTGGTTGTAGTGATGATGTTAGTGGTGGCAACGATAGTACTGATCGTAGCAGTGATAGTGGTGATAATGGTACCGGTGGGGGAATTAGGTGCAAGTGAACATTCAGAGAGCAAGAGGAGGAGAATAGTAATGCCAAGATCCTAAATGATAGGTGTTTAGGGGGTTCAGTGGGTGTGTACAGTAACTGACATTTACAGTCTCGCATTTCAGTGTTCCTGGAGTCACAGTTTCTACCTGACCAAGGTGGGGGCGCGCGTGGGTTCGAACCCTGGGCCCAGTAGTGGGCTCACAGCCAGTCCTCTCGGAGCTGGTTAAGAGATTTGTAAGATTCTTTCTAATTTTTTCAAGTTGTTCTGATGTCCCTGTTTACATGTCTGAAGGAGTTAAGGCGCCACCAAGAGTTGTCTCAAACGTTTCGATCTGAATCCATCAGATCATCTTCAGGAGCTTGTGGAGAAGTCAGTGAAGCAGACGGGAATGATTGCGAGTAGGTGGTGGGTGAGGCTGGGTAATACCTATAGTCGGACGTGCAAGTAGTGCTGCGCACTCATTGGCTATAGCGGGATGCTGGGGCGTGTAGCTGTAGTATCCTGTCTCGGTCCGTGTTCAGTTTGCGGATTTTTTTTTTGCTGTTGTTCTTGAGAATTTGTGCTCCGGCGATAATGTAGGCGTCTTGACTTGTTCACGTTGGAGTATACTTGTAGATTTAACAACTGTCTCTTGTAAGAGGGCAGTGCTATGCTCCTTGGTGAAAAGTAGGTTGACTGAGCTTTCATTTAGGGTTAGGATAAGTCATCTGGTTGGAGTACAGGTTGTGTGCTTCTCACGTACGTAGGCCATGTTTTTAGGGAGCTCTTAGTTTTCCTGTTGACGTGTTTAAAATTCATGAACTACGTCGGATTCTTGTAATGTATAATACCGTTTGTATAGGTGGTTGCTTGGTTTGTGTTGCTGTAGTAGATAGCTAGCTCGGCTTTGTCGTCGTAGTGTGTTGTGTGGTTGATGTCTCTAGAGACGATGTCGTGTAGTACGCGTTCGTCTGTCCTGCAGGCTGTTGGCATCTGGTTGCAATAATATATCTTGTGTTTAGTTGATTTGCTTCCAGTTTCTGCGGCTTGTTTTGTGTGATGTGTTCTATTCGTCTGTCGAGGTCAAAGTTTTCGGGGCGGTTGTTGACGAGGGTCTGTTTAATACGCTCTGTTCCTTTGTGGAAAACATACCAGTTAGATGCAGTATTGTATGCTTGGTTAACATTGCGGTAATGACTCCTTTTTTTTTTTATGGCGTTGGTTACATTCACTAGTTGTATGCAGACGTCGGCTGAGGTCTACGGGTTTCTTGTGTATGGGGGTTACGTAACCGTTAGCCGTTACGTAGTTATCCTCATGACAACTAGGAGTGGCATCTTGTTGTTGATGTTCAGTTCATGAGTGATCATCGGAACTGAGTTCCCCTCCATTGCTCTCTTAATGTGGCTGAGGTGAGTATCATCTCTGACGACGTCATCGACGCATCTGAAGTACGTACCTAGATTGGCGGAGTGAGGCATCTTATAGGACTCTGTT
>JAYMFT010174266.1:0-12167 GCA_038088735.1 Panulirus argus
ATAGAGAGAGAGAGAGAGAGAGAGAGAGAGAGAGAGAGAGAGAGAGAGAGAGAGATTACGTATTTACCACTGGGTTCCTACAATAGAATTCTCCTACGGCAAGGCTAGCGCGTAGCACTCGCCCCATAACATGTCATCCATATTATCAATTTACATACACGATGAGTTATATTTATCTATAAACCTAACACGTTTTGCTCCATTTTGATTGGGTTCGTTATTTTCAAAACAGTTAATATGAATTTTAAGTCTTCTTGAATTTCTTAAGACGTTCCTGAAATTATTTGGGAAGAATTAATTCCTGTCTCTTACGTCCACCTCATGAGCAATCTTCCTCTCTCTCTTTCTCTCTCTCTCTCTCACACACACACACACACCTGTTTTATAACTTTTCTGTCTCTTGGACACACCTCATAAGATTTAATTCCTTCCCCGCTCATACGTATTATGTAACTCCTCCATTGTAGATCTACCTAATAAATCCCATTCAAAATTTTATCACACCCTCATCCCTTGCAATAATTTTTCACCATCGTCATTCACATTGTTCTTCCGACACAATTATTCACATCATTTTCCTTACCGACCGCTGTTTCTTGTAGTCTGCCCTCACCATCGCCAGTCACAACCTCCTCTCACCACCGTTACTCATAGTCGCTTCAGTCCCATAACTCACAGTCACCCCCTCACCCTCGTCCATCACAGTGTTCCCTCCACTCCTGTCACTCACACTATTCTCCCACTCAATTTTCGTTCATCAACGTTACTCACCAAGATTACCTTACCGTGGCCGTCCAATCTTGCCATCCATTGTCGGTAGGGTCAATCATTTTAACAGAATTCAAATGCTCAACGCAGTTCGGCTGAGTATGGTCTGATAGATTGGTTTGCAGATGGAATAGCATGGAGACATGGTGGACGAGCATATAAAGATAGATACAGTAGGTTATGCAATAGATAGATAGACAGATAGAACAAACAGGGACACACAAAATCCTTTCGACTTGTCTTAGTAGGTACATAAATAGCTCGACAGATAGAGTGAATGTAAGAAGGTGAAGTATAAATCGGACAAAGATATCGCTCGATTCGTTATAGTATATGTGACGTTGTTAGATACATACATAGAAGTGTAAACGGACTAGTAATTAGGTCTGAAGGTACGTAAACACACAAATAGGAAAAAAAAGGTATCTCACATACATAGATAGATCTGAATTATGAAAATTATCAGATAGAAAGACACTTGGTTTAATAGCTTATCACAAAAATATATATATCTCTTGAGAAGCTGCTGTAGATCTCGGTAATCCCGATTAAGATATGGAGACAAATACTACAGTGAAAAAATACTAGGAGACACAGTTGACGAAGATAATGAATACCGATCTAAGGTAAGATCTGCTATGGTGGGCGGCACATTGGAATGTGGAAGAGACGCTGCGGAGAAAGCCTCGTAGAAAAGTCCAGTACTGAGATCTGGAGAAAGCAGAAGGTAGAAACATCATGCTCGTAATTGTTACGGGCGTACGTGTTATTTAAAGGGGATATTTATTATCTTACACAAAAGAAGGCGTACATTGGCAACATAAAACGATGTAAAATCATAACAAAATCATCATAATTCGAAAGATGTAAAAGATGATTCGAGTCGAATGGTGAGGCCGGTGTGACAGGCAGACACACGGACATGGAGTTAAGAACAGAAAGAGGTGTGTAAACTGATGGAGAGAGAGAGAGAGAGAGAGAGAGAGAGAGAGAGGGAGGAGGAGCAGGAGAGTGAGGGTCAGGGAGAGGAATGAGGAAGAAAGAATGAAAGTCAGGCGGTCAGATTCTCTCCCGAAAAATCTGTGTCGTGCCCAACGCTGGAAATGAACGAAGTTCTCAGGCGGCCGAGGAAACTCACTCGAAAGGTATTATTTTAGAACACTCTTCAAGAGCCTACAGTCCAATAATATGATACGTATTCTCCTTAGAAACGTTAGAGTAGAGAGTTTGTAAAAATAGATTACTATATTTTCTTTAAGGGTATGCGAGAGCGAGAGGCATGAGGCGATGCATTTAGAAAAGCCTCCTGGCTACGTCTGTACCAACGTAACCTCCCGTGCGAAAGTAATGACTCTCAGGAACGCGAAACATTTCATATTGGCGTTAATTTTTACAATAAGGAACCAATCATTACCTGTCAGGTCCGTACGGATAATTCTGTGTTAAACAGCCTCCCATAAGTAGGAAACGGACGCATTACGTACTATAAGATAGACTGTCATCTGTGTGATAACAGTGTAGCATGAAATACAGATACCATGAAACTGTATACTTAGCCTTCTGAATGACAGATTTACATATTTTCACATGTGATACACGCTGGGGTGATGAATTGAATGTGTGTCCAAGGTGTTGGTTATATTCAAATTAGAGAAGTAATGCGTGTTACCTTCAGCAGTTTGCACCACCACACGTTAGCTATACCTCCTCACCTGACCTACACACAGACTGCAGGAGTACAGGGGCGCCTCACTGCCGTGTCCTCGAAGTCGCTCCCTTCCTAGGTGGAGGAATACTTGACCCACACACACGCTTGCGACTGCCGCCTCACACTGTCCACCCTCACTTGCTGTAACCATAGATACCGCCTCCAGCTGTGTTTAGTTATCCCACCAGAGTACGACACGAGTAAGAAAGTATGATCCTTTTGCTTGATGGTCTTACCTCCATGATCAAGGGTTGCACCACCGTCGTATCAAGGGTTGTACAGTAGTGTTCATGGGTTATACCATAGTGTCAAGGATCATACCATAGTCTTCAAGAGATGGATCATCGCGCTCAAGATGTTCAGCCTTCGTGAGCCGATGGCCATTATTTCGCTTGTATATGAATAATATTTTGAGAGAAAAGGATGTAGGAATCAGGTGGTAGATGTCCATGTTGAGATTGTATATGACATTGCCCCACATACCATCGCTCTCATATCGACAACATATAATAAATTTGTAAAACATCGTCGTGGACATCCTGTACAAAACTCACATGTGTGCCATGTGAGGCTTACTGATCTCCGTATGTACAAGATCGATCACTCGGCACACCGAGGTTTCCACACGGAACAAATGTATTAACTAAAAAATGATGTAGATTATATAACTGGTGATAATCAATGAGTATTTTGTAGGAGCAATTCTCACAAGCAGCAACTTAGGCAGTTAATACCATGGATAGCAGGCGGCAGTATATGTACACCACGTCAAGAGCTTCAAGAACGAGAAAGAAATCTCTGAGAGAGATGAGCGCCTTCCGCTCACCTGTAGCTCTGCATTCAGTTGTCACCACCTCCCCCACCTAGCCTGTGACCACAAGGGTCACGTGAGCACTCCACGAGGACGGACTCGGTCTGTACCCCACGTCCTGCCCGGTTGTGTAAGAGACGCACATGCTCAGTCCGACATTCAGCAGAAGAGGAACGTTTTAGAAAATGTTGTCAGATATTACAAGTGTTACTTACAGAGGACGGGGCCGTCCCAGAACCCGGGGCGTCCCAGACCCAGGGGAAGAGTCTAGTTGGCTTTTATTTTTTTTTGTGGTTTATATTTCCAGTTTACAGGAAGCTCATTTGCTTCCGTTCTCAGCTCATCGCTTGTATTCAATCATTTGTGTTGTTTTGATCAGTCTTCCTTCTGGGTATACCTGGTTTGCTTTCATATACGTTTTATGATACTGGCTTTTGATTTCTTGTGGGTAGATTTTTCTTAGTATGTGTGTTCCGGGGAAAGAATTACTGGTGTAACTAGTGATAGGGAAAGAACATTATTCTCAGGACATCATACCAACACAGTTCTGACATCATATAATCCCAGCACCGAAATATCAACAACTGATGCAACTTCACATACTTAAACTTTACTTGACGAAAGTCTAAGTCTAGATTTATAGGTATTGTTTATGAGCATTTAATGAAAATAACGAGCTGCTGTAAGGAGTAGGTTGCAGGCAGTAGCCGCCCAGGGAAGTACTGCCATCCTGACTTTGGACTGCTGAAGTGATGACTGGAGCCATCTTACATTCTCAGTTCCTATAATGTTTAGACCGCGTATTTCGTTACATAACCCATAAGGAGTGAAAGACAGAATTCGGATTACCTAATATCGGAAGACAACGGTTTCTTCTTCATCTCCCGTAGCAACAGCCCTACGACTGGAAGCTGATGGACGTAAATGTCGGTTATATGGTAATAATCACAGTAACATTTATGTCTTTCAACGTCCCGTCTCAGAGTAGTTACATGAAGAGCAAGTGCAGTTTATCTACAGCACAGCATCCAGATTCTTTTTTACCAAAACGTATGGTACTTGTATCCTTTACATGGACCGTATATTTCAAGAACTTGTACCCATGTTTGGTGGTCATCTAGCAATTATAACAAAGGATGAAAATAGCTAGTAACATCTGTAGGTGATGAGGATGGTCGGGTTCAGCCGCGGGTGTTGGCTTCATCCCTGGAGTTATGGGATGTTCACCAAGCAACCTTACGAGTGTAGTGGATGTGTTCCATGATTTAAGACGAATAACCTGCTGTGTTTTGGCTCTTCCTGGACAATGAATGCTGTGTTTGAGTGTGTGCCAAGAATGCACCCTATTTTAGCACGAGTGCTTGATGAGTATGTAGGCCACATGTGCGTGGTGTGTGAAGTGGATGGATGGTAAGGTCAGATGATGCCCTCCACACACTTCTCACAGCGACTGACTGTGATCCACTTACCCCACATGACCAACCCACGTAAATGACCGGATCTGATCTGTCCTTTTGATATAGCCTGACCGCTGAGTGACTTCGAGAGACCTACCCTTTTAACTGACCTCATGTGACCAGCCTTTCGTAGAAACCCTTCTAAATTTGTCCTTGAGACTGAAAATGCTTGACCTTCTCCTTGACTGATCATCCAGATCGACTCTCCGCACCCATATGTGGAAATAAAAGAAATCCTATTTCAAAATAAATATTCTATCTTCCTTCTCTTACCTCTTCAGAGTCATCTAGGTGTCTGCCTCCGGCATCTCCCGAGTCCCGGCTGCTCCGGAATTTCCTTCATGGTCCATTATTCTGACAGACACAAACCCAAGGTACTCGTAGAAAAAAAAAAAAGGAACACATTGGATGATTTGGTATGGTTATGGTGCTGTCTGGTTAAGTTCGGTTTGTCTTAGCGTAGTTTAGGTTGGGTAAAATTAGGTTGTGGCGATCATGTCGCACGTCTTTAGACGACATGTCATTACAAGACATCGTTGAATAAACATTATGTTGATGAGCGGGGTGCATGGGAGGGGAGTGGATGGTGGGACCATCATGGCCGTCCAGTCGCCCGACTCAACGCGCTGAACTGCTCCACACCCAACCCTCTACAGCGTCTGCTTTTGCAACATTCTGACGTTTTCACTGACCTCAGGTGTGGCTGTAGTCCTCTGACCGGGAAGGCAGGCATACCTGGTGCTGGACGGCTTTCCGATCAAGACATTGTGATATCTTTTCATGCAATATTTCTCAGGCATATAGAATATCAACCTTGTGACCATTTTTTTGCAATCTATTGTAAAATCCATACATATATACGTAGCTAACTTATTGGAAAAATACAGCATTTAATTCTTTTGAACAAACAACAGTCACGAAATACTGAAGGTAGAGTTTCCTACTGTACAATTAAAATGGGATGAGAACAGTAAGTGCAGGAATTAACGTTGTAATTCATCTGTTCTACACAATTTCTAATTAACGGTCCGGCGAAACTAAATCTACGTCAACACATTTGGACTTGCGAAGTGTAAAACAATAGGATAACGAGAGGAATTTGATTCTTTTTTTTGAAGGTAGCAACATACATATCAACACCACACGAAATTCTAACGACTTTAAGTCAATAACATTCGAAAAAGACTGCGAGATTAAGCAAACAGTGAACGGTAACACTGTGTGTCAGAGATCGCGGGGTAAGTAAACAACAGTAACGATATGTAACAGAGACTGTAGAATTCATTCATCGATATAAACAACAGTATTTGAGATTGAGGATATAGTAATCAAACGTCAGCAACAACATGTGAGACAACGAGGAGATGAAGAAATAAACAATAGTAATAAAATGCTGTTATAAATACGCGTTTGAGGACGTAGCAACAATGTTAAGCAGAGTAAAGAGAGTAAAGAAGAGCCACAATATCTTACAGAAAATGTGCTACTGAGGAAGTAAACAATGGCACGCAGTATGTAAGACAACAGATCGCTTCATTAAGGAAGCGGATAGGCTGGTCCTGCACAAGGTCACGCGTTATGTTGACATACTGAGAACAACACCTGATTGGCAGGGGCAACTTGAAAAAGACTGCCTGTGTTTTTTACATTGGTTATGTGTAACAAAGTGTCATAGACTTCAGATATGAATTCGGTGAAAAGTGGGAGATAATCATCCTGGCCTACTGTAAGCCACCCAATGCCTCCGACCGCGTCGTTACCCATCTTTCCTGGTCCAACACAGGAAGTAGGTTTCTATTGCCTTGAATTTTAATGACTCAACACCGCACTTCTCCATTTCTTTCTGATGAGTTCCACTTCTCCTGCTCGTTCTACGTCTCACTACCTACATAAACTCAGATTTGGACAGGGTTTCTCACTCAGCTCATTTCTTCCAATCTCTGTCGAAAACCCCCTCACCTGTCACTTCTTCCTCACCTGTCATGCACGAACCACGGTTCCCTCACCCTCTGACTGACGTGTCTGTTCAGATGATGACTGTATGGCAAATGAATTATGTGACGCATGCCCTTGACGTATCAATGAAGGTGAGCGTGGAGTGACGAGACGCGACGAACGTCATTGACGTGTCATGGTGGCGAGCAGGACATGTGACGTGACGAATACCTTCGACGTGTTATAATGGAGGAAACGATGTGACGTGACGTGACGCATATCGTTGATGCGTCATGGTAATGTGCCCGACATGACGTGACGAATACTACTGACATGGCTTAACGGAGGGTACCGTGTGACGTGAGGGCCATGACGGCAACCGTTGACTTGACGTGACGTGACGAACATCACTGACATAACATAACGGCTGCTACCATATGACGTGACGTGACGTGACGTGATGAGCTGAGCACCATGTAACAACGTGGCGTAACGAGCGCCACAGACCTAGCCTGACGGTGTCAATCATCAGAAACAAAATTCAAAAAATTTCTTCCCCGAATAACAATCAGCATAACAAAGAACGATATGATGTGAACAACACAGTTACCTGACAAATTTGTTCTTTCAGGGATGTAATAATTATTTGACATAAAGAAATGAATAACATTCGATAAAACTGATTCGTAAATCACGTTGATATTGAATATAAAGAGTACGATGAATTAGTGTAAGAACTTGAAATAACTGGAAGGCTGAAATGAGAAATTGAAATAGATTTTAGATTAAACTTCAGAATTAAGGAACAGACATAAAAAGATTAGTGAATGTGAAATATCTAAATTTTCATTCAAAAGTCAACAAAATTTAGATTGGTCTAACAGACAGTTAATAAGATTTAGATTTTTTTTTTTACTGAAAGATAGGCAGTGACATTTTTAGTTTTATGAAAAGATGTTACAGTAAAAGAAATTAATTCTTATTACTGCTAATGTGGTGAATAAAACTGAAGGTGTTCAAAAGAGTCATTTTTTAAAGTCCTAAAAAGGACTACTAAAATCCGGGTATATCACTAATGTCTAAAGAATGTTACCTTTTTATATTTACAATGAAGGCTCCACTCGGACAAAAGTCCGCATCGAGGCTGGGCCTTAATTGAAAAGTAAAGAGGTTAATGAAGGGAAAAAGAAGAGATAAGGAAAAGTGATTATGAATTTTGGAGGAAGTGAAAAACCTGTCTTAAAAAGTGCCAGGACGTAGTTACTGGAAAAGACATGAGACGGTAGCGAGTTCCAAAGCTTCGATTTATAAGGAAAGAAACAGTTATCAAGACGGCCCACTCTTGAGATGCCAACGGCCACATAGTAATCATGTGGAAGAAGCTTGCCAAGTTTTGCGTGGTATTGCTAGTATTTGGGGCACACAAGCAGCCAGCTCTCGGGAACAGAAACTAGAGTATTACCTATAGAAGAGGAAAAGTGAACAAACATTGTGGTGTAGAGCAAGTAGGTCAAGTCTTGAAGTTAGCCTAGGAGAGTTGATAATTCGGGCCACTTTTCACTCAGCTCTGTCGAATAAGGATGCAAAGCTAGAACCACCCCAAATGTGATAGTAGTACTCCATACAAGGACGGATCAATCGTTTGTACAAACGGAGCAACTGCTCGTCAGAGAAATTTCGGCATCTAAACAGGACTCCCAGTTTCTTAGACAGACTTGATATTTCCGTAATGTTTTTTTTTTCAAGATATATTAAGATTTCTCTTTGAAAACAAGGATACATTATGGAGGCCCAACAGTACACAATATAGATGATTTGGTTATAATGTATTTGATCATCCTGACTGACGCTAGTGTATGAGGGACATTACGAATTTTATTACATCTGATTTCGTTCATTCTTTTATATTCATTAGATTTATGTCATATAAATTTGATATTTCATTGAATATTATGTGCTGCTGGATTTCAGGAAAACAGCGTCACCATGTCACTGAATTTACGTAGAGTTTTTATTAGGGATTGGTAATTTGCTACATGAAAAACACATGATCCTAGGTTACAAATATGATTGCATTACATTTATCATATGAAACATATATTTTCTCGTTTAGGTGGAAAAAAGAAAAAAGAAAAAACTTTCGTTATTAAGGACATAGTTCTCAGTATATTGCTTTATTGATTTATAGTGTTCAGCACAATGAAGACCACCATTTTCATACAATAATACTATCAACAGAACTTCGAAAGAATACTGTGAGACAACCGTATTCTTCAACACAATAAACATATTCGGTAAAAGCGTAGCCCCGAAGAGAGCTATGAAACAATCTTATTTTTCAAGACACTAAACATAATTGGTAGCAATATAACACCTAATCTCTATTGGAAAATCCACATTACACAATAGCTCGGTCTGCATCTTAGAAACTGGGGAGTCTTGTTTATGATGCCTTGAATTCTTTTTCTTCTGAACTGTTGCCCAGATGATTTATATAAAGGACTGATTCGTCCTTTTATGGAGTACTTTTCTCGCATTTGGGGAGGTTCTAGCTCTATGTCATTAAAGCTCTCTCAGTCTGGACTTTAGAATTGACCCACTTAATCCAAAGTGCCGGCTTTCTGACACTCTTCAGTATATATCATTCCGGATTTCTTTTCCCGAAAACTGGCAGTTTGTTAGGTAATGTATCACATGGTTTATTCTGTTATTATTGTTGACAGCCCAACGAGAATGGGCCGTTGTAGGTATATTTTTCCTTTGCTCTCCCGAGCTTTAGAACTCTTTACCCTCTTGAGGCCTTTTCCAAGACCTATATAGACCTGCAGGTTTTCTATTTCCCCCCAAAACCCTTGGATTGCCAATCCTCGCCTTTCTTCTTCATAATCGGAGCCCTTAGCTTAAAAAAAAAGCTGCTCTTGATAGATGACAGGCGTTCTGTGTACCCCCAAGACCTGGCTTATACAAATGTAATTAGAAGCAAGATTCAAGATTTCATGTTCAGCCATTGCATGGAAGTAGTACAAAATACGTAACTGCACTCTAGGGTACATGAGAGACATTTATGTCGGGCATGAATTTTTAGAAATACCAGAGAGGTTTTCTGTTGCTGATGGTATGTTTGCTGTTGATGAGGATATGTTTTCTGTTGATGATATGTTTTCTGTTGCTGATGGGATGTTTGTTGTTGATGAAGATATGTTTTCTGTTGATGATGATATGCTTTCTGTTGCTGATGATATATTTTCTGTTGGTGATGATGTTTTCTGTTGCTGATGATGTTTGCTGTTGATGATATGTTTTCTGTTGATGATATGTTCTCTGTTGCTGATGATATGTTTGCTGTTGATGATATGTTTTCTGTTTATGATGATGTGTTTTCTGTTGTTGTTGATGTGTTTTCAGTCGGGATGGTATGTTCTTTGCTGTTAATGATGTATTTTCTATTGCAATGAAATGAATGAGAGAAGAGTCCGGGTCAAATGAATTATCTGTTAAACAACTTGGTCAAAGGAACATTCGGTCACATGCTGAAAATGTTTGCAGATACTTATTCTAAACTGATTTGTTCATAGTTATGAAGTGGACTAGGAGGATCGTATCCTCCATAAAGTAAACGGATTTTTTCGTCCTTAATTGGACCACGAATTCTGAACATAGCGGAAAACTGGAGGATGGTGTTGTGTTGTAGATGGCTGTGAAAACGGGAACTCATGCGTAAGATTTTCTGTACAAGTAATACCGAAGCGTTGCTCGGAGGAACGGTAACATTTACCGAAGAGTTGCTAAGAGGAACGGCACGCATACTGAAGAGTTCCTTAGAGGAGCAGCAAGAGTTACTTGATGGTGACGGAAATTCATACGGAAAAGTTGCTGGTACGAGCAGGTCATGCTGAATAGTAGCATGGAGGAGCGGCACCTCCTGATGAGAACGATCTTCATCATATGTGCGGTAACCAAAACTAGGGGCAGTGCGTACCGTCAGTGAATGACTCACTTGACAGCACTCTATCTGAGTGTGCGTGCAATGAGTGCGTTGACTTTGATGTGACTGAGCATGCGCTTCGCGCTGTGATCACTGTGAACTAAAGTGTAAACCTAAGTGCGAGTTTGCGTGTGCATGCCAGCGACTGCACTGTGAGTGAGTGTGTTTCCGGACTGCTATGAGTGTGTATCATTCGAGTGAGGCATGAGCTAATGTTTCTTCTGAGAGTGTGGTAGGTTAGAGTGTGTGAGAGTGAGTGTTTTCTGTTTGATGAGAGTGTTCTATCTGTACGGCTTGTGTTGTTAGCTTTTGTGTTAAGTGTGTTATCTGTTGCATGCGTTGGCTATTTATAATAAGTTTGCCATGTGAGTATGTGATGAATTAATCTTTATTGAATGATGCTATGAGTGATATGCGCTCTGCAGTGACTCACTGATCAGAGTATGTGATGGTTGAGTACTTTGTGATGAGTAAACAGCATCCGATTTTACTATGAATGAGTTGAGTACGCAGAGAATAGGGGCCTTATACGATGAGTATGAGCCTTACTGAATGTTAGGGAAGTGCGGTAGTGAGTGAGTGGAGGTGAGATTCGCTAGTGTCTTTGCTTGCTGTGGGTGACTCCTCTCACTCTTGTGGGTGATATCTGTGTGTGTGTGTGTGTGTGTGTGTGTGTGTGTGTGCTGAGAGTGCTACAGGCGACACCCTTCACTCTGTGGGTGCTGTGGGCGACGCCTCTCACTGTGTGTGTGCTGTGGGCGACGCCTTTCACTGAGTGTGAACTGTGTGTGACGTTTCTCGATGGGTGTGTGCTGTGGGTGACGCCTCTCACTAGGTGTGTGCTGTGGGTGACGCCTCTCACTGGGTGTGTGCTGTGGGTGACACCTCTCACTGGGTGTGTGCTGTGGTTAACGCCTCTAACTGGGTGTGTGTTGTGGGCAACGCCTCTCACTAGTTGTGTGCTGTGGGTGACCCCTTTCACTGAGTGTGTGCTGTGCTGTGGGTGACGCCTCTCACTGGTTGTGTGCTGTGGGTGACGCCTTTCACTTAGAGTGTGCAGTGGGCGACGCCTCTCACTGGTTGTGTGCTGTAGGTGAAGCCTCTCACTGGGTGTGTGCTGTGGGCGACGCCTTTCACTGAATGTGTGCTGTGGGCGACGCTTCTCACTGGATATGTACTGTGGGCGACACCTTTCGCTGAGTGTGTGCTGTGTGTGACGTTTCTCAATGGGTGTGTGCTGTGGGCGACGTCTCTCACTGGGTGTGTGCTGTGGGTGACGCCTCTTACTGGGTGTGTGCTGTGGGTGATGCCCCTCACTGGGTGTGTGCTGTGGGTGACGCCTCTCACTGGGTGTGTGTTGTAGGTGACACCTCTCACTGGGTGTGTGCTGTGGTTGACGCCCCTCACTGGGTGTGTGCTGTTGGCGACGCCTCTCACTAGTTGTGTGCTGTGGGTGACCCCTTTCACTGAGTGTGTGCTGTGCTGTGGGTGACGCCTCTCACT
>JAYMFT010174277.1:0-12167 GCA_038088735.1 Panulirus argus
AAAAAAGAAAAAAAATATATATATATATATATATATATATATATATATATATATATATATATATATATATATATATAGTATTGGAAGCTGGCAGCGAAATGAATATCATAACACATTTGGTTTTGGAACGACGAGGCTCACACACCAGTATCCACTGTAGCAAAGTTGGGTCTCTCGTAGACGATTGTATCTCAGAATATCAAGAAATATTCCCAAATACTCACTTATGCTTCGGCTAAAGATCTTCAGCTTACTGGTGGTTGATTTAGCAAACATCGCTGTGACATTTTGTGGTTCTTACAGAATCGTAAATCTGTTGTAAGCCTCACGCCCGTACCATAATTTGCTACTAAACAATAAAAAAAATGTATGTGGAATATTTCTTAACAAACAAAAACATTTTGATTTGTTTTCCATAATTTTGATGTGAATTAAAAACTATAAATACCTGAAGTAATACTAAACACAATATAGATTGTTTTGGTTGAGCTGGGGTCCCCACTTACTAAACTACTCCAGACTGACTCATGGGACGGGCAGTCCTTGTCCCTGACCCCTTGACCACAACGGCACGACCCTTGAAGCACGACTTCATGACCCTTGAGCACGAGTTTGCGACGTAAGCACGATGGTATGATCCTTGGGTACGATTACCCTGCTTTTCCACCCTGACGCGTGAGAATCGGGTCAAAAGCCAGGCCAATTCATATCCAAGGGTCGTATCGTCGTGATCAGGGGTCGTATCGTCATGGCCAAGGGTCGTTTCCTCGTGGTCAAGGGGTCGTACCGTAGTACTCATGGGGGTTAGGGTAATCACGCCACTTATAAACATACATGTAAGTGAAGGATATGGGTAGGGGCTATGTACAGAGGCAGGAAGAAAGTGTCCCGCGCTGCAGGACAGGGTGAGGGCCGCCGCCGGCTCGGATCCTATCAGTTGACCCGCTGGAGCTCAAAGATAGCTTCTCTGATGGTGTCTTCCTCGGGATCCTCGCCAGGGAAGCCCTCGGGCGCCGCTATTTCAGGGAATGATTTGATATACTCGTCCGAGACGGGCGTCTGCACCACTCGCGTTAGGGGCCGCGTGTTGGGCGTGAGTGGACGGCGAAGTGTTGGGCGACGCCGAGGTGGCAGCAACTGCCGACCTCTCTCGCCTTGAGCTTGGGTATTAGTGGCGGGGGAGGCCTTGGTGGAGTCGCTGTCCGACGTCTGGACCAGACTGTTGGTCATGAAGGAGGAAGAGGAAGAGGAGGAAGAGGAAGAGCTCGAAAAGGAGACCTTCTCCTCTTGTAAACTGCTGCTGTGTGACTGGGTAAGCTGCTGCAAGACCCCCTCATCATTCAGGAGCTGAGAGGTGCTGATGTCGCCAAACTCCTCCTGAGACGACGACGATGACGACGAGGAATGATTACTACGCTGGTGGGTGAAACTGCTGGTTAGTTGGTGACTTGGGGAGGTTCGCTGAAGACTAGGTGAGAGAGTGGTCCCGTGGGCAGAGGATTTCAACGGGGCTGTAAGGTGCTGGCTGGGCGGGACGAGAGGTTCCCTCCGATCCTGTGGAGGTGGCAGGCTAAGGGGGACCACCACGAACGGGATGTTAAACGGGGTTACGATGGGGAGTAGGTTAACAGGGGCCGAGGTGGGGATCGTGTTGAGGGAAGCTAATGCTGGAGAGGTGAACGATGTCGAAGCTTTGGGTGATCTGAAGGGGTTCGCAGGTACAGGCGAGTTAGACGCTGAGTGTTGGGTGCTGATTAGTACTGTGGGCGAGGGCGTAGATGAAGGGACGTCGAAAGAGTTCACTCCTGACGGGGGAGGAGTGTTGGGCGCTGGGGGCTGGATGCTGGAGACGACGTCGGGTGAGGGTGTACTGTGGGGCGTCTCTGCGGGGGGCTTGGGTGTGGTAGTCAGGTCCTGGGGATTAGTGGGGATCTTCGAGGTCATCGTCGAAGTAAGGGTAGGCCTAGAGGTTAGTGGGGTGGGACCTGTAACAAGGCCGGCTGGTGAGTGAGTGTGGGTTACTACCTTATGAAAACTATGTCAATCAATGTTGCAGCTTAATTGAGGTCTCTGAGGGGTCGCACAAAGCAAGCGGTCAGGTCACGACAGGTTATGCGACTACTTAGTCTACAAGCAGGGTGTTAATTACCAGTAGATGGGTTAGTAAAAGGATCATTAGGTCTCCTGAGTGAGAGACGGGCACCGAAGGGAAGGAGGGAGTCAAGTCTCTGAGGAAACACAAAACCACTGTTCCTCTGAGGCTGACTGGCTTGGCTCCCATCGAGGGACTTGCCCGAGCCTCTGAGGTCCTCGCTGCCGAAGGTGATGCTGAAAATAAAAGAAAAAATGTTATCCCCTGCGACTGTAGAGACGTAATAACATTATACATTGACAGTCTACTCTAGCAAGAACAACTGACTGTTGACAGTCATTAGTTATTTATCCTTCAGTATTTGATCAGTCTTTGTGTCAAGATAACATTTTCTCTGAGTGTGTTTTGTTCCCTGTCTCAGAGTCGTAAGTTACCCGGATGATGTCATACCTTTCTCAGTCGATGGGTCATCAGACGGGTCATACTTACTTCTCGGCCTCCTCTGCACGCCTAGCAAGAGAGGTCTCCGGCGAAGTCAACCCTTGATCTACCTCCTTATTGTCTTCCTGGAAATTGGTAAGGGGTACCTCCAGACCCTCTACAGTCCTCTCGTCATCCTCAGCTTGTTTATCGGTCTCTAGATTTTCCTCGACCACCTTTCCCTCGTCTAAATCTCCAGCAGGGACTGGAGAGATCCTTGGGCGTCGCCTGCGTACGCCACGGCGCCTGAGGGGGAACTGGCCCGACTGTCGCTGGCTGCCCCTCTGTCGGATCACGTCCTTCGAGAGTGACGGGAAGGAAGGTGCAAATGGCCGACGTGGGATTGGACGGAAACGCCTTTTCAGAGGAATACGAGCAGTGGTGGTGGTGGTGCTAGTCTCTGGGATGGTGTTGAAAGTGGTGCTAATCTCTGTGGTGGTGGTGGTGGTGGTGGTGGTAAATGGTGTGAATCTGGCTGCGCTAGCTTCCTCGGTGGTGGTCGGAACAGCATTTGGAATGTTGAGCCTGGAAGGCTTCTCTTCGGAAGCTGTTGGTTTACTGTTGTGCAGTGACGGGCTGTCACGGCTCTTGGGGGTGACTGAGTTACCCAGAGCGCCCCCACTGAGGGATTCGTCCGCCCCGCGAGTGGGCCGGAGGTTGTCGGAGGCGCCGCTGCCGAAGCTGGACTTGGCAAAGTTAGAGGGCTGGAACCTGTTGCTCTGTGACTGAGAGCCGAAAGAAATCTGAACCCTTTGTCCAGGGGAGGAGTACTGGACGCCTAACCCATCGCCACTGAAGGGGCGGAAGTTACGCAACGGAGAGAACTGCGAAGGTGGGTCCCGACGGGTCGAAGACCCGAACCGATTGTTGTCAACGGGTCTTGAGCTAGTGGCAGAGGACTGGCTGCTAGTTACTGAGTTAAAAGCCCGGGAGTGGCCCTCGTTCCTAGCATTGTTAGCGAAGCCTTGAAGCTGTTGGTTTGTGTCAGTCAGGCTTCCTGCGTCAAGTAGAGAGGTGCTGGAAAGACGATGAGACGGCATCAGTGGCCAGTGGGACGCCGCTGGGTCAGTGGGCAAAGCAACAGACCCCTACAACTACGCGTCCAAACTACAGAGTGCAACGACTACTTCCCAACAACTACAGGAGGCTGCGTCAACTTCCTCCAGTTATAATAATTGGTTAGTGGCAGGCAGCGTGCGATCCATTCCTAAGGGAGCTGGTCCGTTGATACTGTTATGTGTACATGCATTATAGGAATAAACAGTTGACTACCAAAGGCCCTTTATGCCTCTAAGCAGAGAGGGACTCTCTTTTGCCCAAGGAAGAGATGAGATGAAAGCTCTCGACGAAGTATGTAAGTTTATGAACTGACGGACATAAGGATTACACTCATCCAGACTCATCACTCACTATGTGATGACCTTTTGAAAAATACTCTTCCTGAGGCATTCAAGAGTGAGGTTAGCTTTATATTTATATATTTTATAGATTATTACTTAATGACGACCCAAGAACACTTGATATTTAATGACAAAAAGAACTGGGGCTGGAGGGAAGCTATGGGTGAAACAGGTGAAATTGCTTGAGAAAATTAATAAACAAGACTCGAGAGGGAGGTTGCCTGGCAGCTGAGGTAGCAAAGGGAAAGCTGGATGGTGCAGGAACCGTATCGGAAGGCTTTGCCGACATGGCCTCTTAGCTGAGAGGTTCCTCAGGCAGTACCTACAAGCTACCTTCATCAGAAGCAGGTGAGAAAGCCTTAATTAGGGGCACTGTGGTGGTGGTTGTCCTCGGCGAGGAGAACTTCTTGAAAACACAGCGTCCATGGGCTAGGATCCTTTACGAAGCTTCCAGGGGATGGGGTCCTTTACGATGCTTCCAGGAGATGGGGTCCTTTACGAATCTCCTTGGGGATGGGGTCCTTTACGAAGCTTCTGGGGGATGGGGTCCTTCACGAATCTCCTGGGGGATGGGGTCCTTCACGAAGCTTCTGGGGGATGGGGTCCTTTACGAATCTCCTGGGGGATGGGGTCCTTTACGAAGCTTCCGGGGGATGGGGTCCTTTACGAATCTCCTGGGGGATGGGGTCCTTTACGAAGCTTCTGGGGGATGGGATCCTTTACGAAGAGAAATTGTACTTGGAGTCCCTGTAACCAGGGCACCTGAAGGAACTGCCTATCGCTACCATTGCTCAGGTGAAGCAGCGTTTAGCTCCTGCAAGGGGGGCGAGGTTGGGGCCAGGGGCTCAAAGCTATTGCCCTCTGGCGGTCTTGATGGGAAGGAAGAGGTCTTGGGACTACTGTAGAACTACAGAACAGTGGAGGTTGAGCTGAGAAGACCACCCGGCGGAGCGCGAGTCTTAGGACTCCAGAGAATCTCAACCCATCGGAGTAACACGGAGTACCAGAAGGAGCCTCGAATCCCTGCGTCCATGATCGTGATCGCGACCCAACAGTCTCTCTCTGTTATGTGATACGGAAAACTGGTCCGCTAAATCGGGGGGTTTATGGATGACTAGTCCGGTGGTTCGGGAAGCAGTAAGACTATTCCGGCGATTTGGTTATTTTGTGACACTAGTCCGGTACTTCAAGGACTTATTAATGGTAACTAGTCCGGAAGTTCGGGGTCTCTTATGTGATGACAGTCCAGTAGTTTGTGGACTTACTGGTGACTAGTCCGGTAAATCGGGGTCTTGCCCGTAACACATGTTATTGGGTATATTTCTGACTAAGGACAGTCAACATAAATGGGGTAGCTGAGGAACATGATATTGTTTAGTCCGGTCATGTCATTCAAAGACTACTACATGCATAGGGTTTAACACCCATGAGCAGAGATTGGCACGACTTCTCATCACGACAATAACACCCTTGAGCACGACGTGGTACGACCCCTTGGCTATAATAGCGGGGACTCTCCTTAATCCGACCCTTAAAGGGCTATATCGAAGGCCAGACCACCATACCCCAAGGGCTATACCGTCGTACTCAAGGGTCTTGCCGTCTTGCTTATAGGGTCACACCAATGAACTCAATGGGTAAGGGACATATGATCAATTCTTTACATCCTATAGGGCCGACTACTGGCCGTATAAGGAACGACCTCTGCATATTTAGATAAATTTATGTACACACACACACACACACACACACACACAAATGCTCAGATTTAAAGGAAAACATTTTCCCCTCATAATGAATTGTTTTATTGTCTGTTAGTAAGGTCAAAAGTCAATCATCCAATTCCTACACATGTACAGTAATGTAACTGAGATATATATATATAATCACTGGTCCAGAAAGTATATTGGGAAATGCTTCTCTTCTGCTTATTTATATATACGTTATTTTCATGAATTAGATAGATGTTCCCGTATAGCCAGAGCATAGAACTGAAGGGAGAAAGTATTACAGTGGCTGGTAGGAAGTACTTTTATATAGTATCAGAGTTGTAGGTGAATGGAAAGCTGAATGAATGAATAAGTTTAAAAGTTGTGTAATGGTAAAGAAAGTTCAAGAGATGGGGCCCTGCGGGTGTAGGACTCCGTCTCCGTATAGTGTGAATAGGTAATTACACACACACACACACATACACATACATATTAGGAAGAAAATATGTACACGTCTAACTCCTTCCCCCCCCCCCCCCCCACCCTTTCCTTCCCCCAGGGGAAACCCCTGGCCACAAGAAGAGAAACCTTTCCTTTACTTATTGTTTAACAGGTCATAAAATACCAACTGCTTGTTTACCTCCACATCACCGTCGCTACAAGTGCACCACAATTCTACAGGTACATCAAAATATACTCCTGAACTGTCGTAAAGGTTGAACAAGTCAGTATCTACCTGTGTATGTACAGGAACAACGAGCATGCTTACTACAGACAAGGTTACATGGATATATATACTCTCAAATAACGTCTGGGATGTTAATGCGGTCATGCTGATCATAAACACTACAAATTAACTTTGTGAAATGTTTGTATTCTATATATATGTATGAGATAATTGAATAATAATCGTAATCAAACGTTGACTGTAAATCTATGATAGGAACTGATGAATATAGTATTCAGCAACTGTCTCTCTGAAGTGATGATCCACTTTTGCGTCTTGTCTTTGTAGAAGTCATGACAGGATTAATGGTTTTGGTCCCTTAATCATGAAGTTATGAAGGTTAAACACGACGGCGCAACCTCTGGGGATGATGGATGGCCTAGTCTTTGTCCTGGACCAATATTGAAGGTCAGGTGAAAGGTCACGCCATTGTCATATCCGAGGGTCGTGCCGTCGTTGCTCTAGAGTCGTTCCTCAAGAGTTTAATAAACGACAAAAAGGGCGAAGGACAAGGCATACTGCGCTACACCACGCAGGACAGAGCCCCTTCTTGGAGGCAAGAATGAAGAGGGAAGGGCTCATCGTGAAACACAGTGAGGGAGGGGAAGGGAAGGGCTCCTGCCAGTGTCTGGAGAGGTTGTAATGGTAGGGAGACGTTCGTCATTTCGAGGGAGGAGGATGCCGGATGACTATTCAGAGACTAGAAGAATGAGAAGCAACACTGCAGGGAGGAAGTGTCTCCCTCAAGGAGAAAGACTTTCGCATTCTTGAGGGAGTAGTGCAGGAGGAGGATGCGCGTCTAAGTTGTTGAAAGACGGGAAATCAGATGACGCTTCGAAAGTGAGGAAGAGGCTGGGAATGTTGTCACTACGTAGGAATGAGGTTGGCACCTACCCTGCGTCCTTTTGGATGAACACCTGCTGGTCTACTCCATGGCTCCTCGCGTCCTGGCCGAAGGTTCTGGGGAGACACAGTACCCTGGATCAGCTCTTAAGTTAGTGATCGTCATAGCTGGGCTAGAGTTAGTTAGCCTCTTCCATACGACTAGGGTTGGGCTGGGCAGAGGTGACCTCCATGTTTTGCTCATTTCATGTTTACAAATAGTATCAAACAGTTTGGTCTATCTGGATACAGGGAGGAGAGGAACCCTGCGCGTACTTAGGGACATGTTCGGTTACTATTTAAGGACAAACGAAAACTACTGAAGGAGAAAGACCTTTGGTCGCACTTGAGGGAAGATTCAAGTCACAGGTGGAGGGCGTGCGGTCAGTTTAAAGAAACCTGTAGGTGCTATAGAAAGATGAGGACCTACGTCTCTAATTATGAGGGAAATGATAAACTAAGGGAGAGAGAACAGGAAGGAGTGTACTCACTGCTGGTCAAACTGCTGGACGCTGTGTGGGGCACCAGAGAAGTCGACGTTGCTGTCAAGACACATTAAGATTTGTTAGGCACAAGCTCCTGTTGGTGCCCTGCTGCCCAGATTACAGCGCCACAGGGCTTTGATCTTGTGAGTCAGTCTTAGAGAAAGTTTACTCCAAAGACAAATATGAGCATTATGAGAATGTGAAATGCAACTTATATTTCAGAAGCAGCAAGACAAGTATATTGGTCCCATACTTCAGGAGCAGCAAGACAGATACAATGCTCCCTTAACATAGCAATCAAATGTTAGTTATCAACAGGTGCTGTTGCGTCTCTAGGGTGTTTCCGTCTGATCTAAAGGGCTGCTCACTGAACACGATGATACGACCCTTGATCATAATGGCCAATAGCCTTTCACTTACACCCTTAAGGGTCAGATCAAAGGCGAGGCCATCGTACTCAAGGGTTGTACTGTCGTGCTTAAAGGCCTGAATGTAAGAAAAACAATTAAATTTCCGTCAGATACTTTTTTTTTGCGACTATAACGTATCACTATACTTCAAGCTGATATAAGACTTAAAAGGCCTTACGGCAAGAGTTGCTGTAGGTCACGCTGTGTCTCGGGCATTGATTACGTCTCATTGTGTTTATCAGATTCGTTCAGAGGTAGCCCGATAGATGTCGACAGCATCACCCTTTCAGAACCGTAATGTTTTCACCTTTTGGTTGCAAACAGTGTCTCGGTAGACATGGCAAGGGTCAGGCTGACTTGTCATACTTACTTGAGAGGTGCGTTGATGGGTTGTGGGTCTCCAGTGAAGGGGGGGAAGGAGGGGGAGGAGGAGGAGGATAGGAAGGAGTCTGCCAGTGGTAGCGAGCCCATGTCAGGGGTCTTCACATGCGGGGAGGCGGAGGCCAGGGGGATGCCTATAGCATCCTGGATTGCAGCCGACGAGAAGGTAGACTCCAGCAAGTCAGGCTGTGAGATCACGGAGACTCCTCCGTCGCCAAAGTTCCCACCCACAAACCTGTTATCGCCCAGGCTTTGCGCGGCGTCGCTTCCAGTAAATATCCCAGATCCGCCACTATGGAAGGAGCCAAACGAAGATTGTTGAGAAAACTGCGAGGGGTTGTTGTTCCCGATGCCTTCAAATCTTTGTGGTTCTTCGAATGTCTGATGCGACCCGATGAAACTCCCTGTAACCACAGACCCACCGTCCTGGAAAGAGGTGGATGATGACCCTTGGGAGAATTGCTGTGACGCGTCGTTATTACCGAACTGGAAATCTCCAAAAGTTTGGTCGGGAGTGCGTGACCCAACGAGGTTTCCCTCTACCACAAAGCCTCCAGATGATGTTCCTCGAGAAAACTCTTGTGGGGAAGCAGTGCTACCGAAGTGAGTGTCTCCAAATCTCTGGAACTGATCTACAGAGGCAACGTGTGACGCGGCTAGGTTTCCAGACACAACAGAGCCACCACTTTGAAGGAAGCTGGACGAAGATCCCTGAGAGAACTGGGAGGGATTGTTACTTCCAAAGTTTTCAAATCTCTGTGGTTCTTCGAATGTCTGATGCGACTCAACTAGATTTCCAGGCACCACGGATCCACCGTCTTGGAATGAGCTTGACGTCTGGGAAATTTGTGATCCATCATTATTCCTGAACTGGAAGCTGTCAGAAGTTGGATCAGGGGTGTGTGACCCGACTAGATTTCCTTCTGCCACAGAGCCACCCGTCTGAAAGACACCGGATGAGGACCCCTGAGAAAAATGCTGGAATCCCCCGGACTCTGTTCCAGATGAAGACCCCTGAGAAAAGTGCTGGAATCCATCAGACTGTGTTCCAGATAAGGACCCCTGAGAAAACTGCTGGAATCCTCCGGACTCTGTTCCAGGTGAAGACCCCTGAGAAAAGTGCTGGAATCCATCAGACTGTGTTCCAGTTAAGGACCCCTGAGAAAACTGCTGGAATCCTCCGGACTGTGTTCCAGATGAAGACCCCTGAGAAAACTGCTGGAATCCCCCAGACTGTGTTCCAGGCGAAGACCCATGAGAAAACTGCTGGAGTCCCTCAGACTGTGTTTGGTCGAAACTTGTGGTGAACTGTGAATGTCCGCCACTTTGCACCTGTGGATCAGACAGGAACACGACCTGGGCCTCACGTGGATTTCCCTGGATGACGGAATCCAGTATTACGTCCCCTTGGATCTGACCGGATGAATGCTGAACCACCTGAGGGAACTCATTGCCAAAAGACTGTGACTGGGAGCTAAAGACAGTCTGGGGCTCTTGACTGATACTCTGCACTTGTTGACCCGACAGAGAGATCACTTGGGAGCTGCCGGGTGTGCCCTGGGAGGATGGAACGAACTGTGGGACGCTGTCGAAGGATCCTTCCCCTCTTGTTTGGCTGGAAAACGAATGCTGTGTATTGCCGAAGGATGCGCCACTGTCCCCTGAGAAACTAAACGAAGTTTGGTGCTGGGGCTCCAGTGAGATGATTGTTCCTTGGTCCTGAGGCTGAGAGAGGAACACCGACTGGCCCTGGGTGACGCTGTGAACCTTAGGGCTTGACAATGACACTAGCTGAGAGTCGCCACCTTGTCCCTGAGAGGAACTCACGAAGACCGTCTCACCAGCTGGACGGACAGTGATGCTAGCAGAGAAGCCGGTGACTTGCGGCTGGGACACGGTCACGGTCTGTGGCTGACCCACACTTTGTACCTGAGGGTCACTGGAGAAGACGACTTGGGGCTGACCTGGTTGTCCCTGGGAGGAAGTCTGGAACAAAGGAACCCCTAATGAAATAGACGAACCTCCGTCAACGAAATTGGAGGTCTGGCCATCACCTATGATTTGGGAAGACTGAGCTGATATCTGAGGCAGAGGAACCCCGAAGGAAACTGAAGAGCCTCCGTCAACGAAATTGGAGTTCTGGCCATCTCCTATGATTTGGGAAGAATGAGATGATATCTGGGGCAGAGGAACCCCGAAGGAAACAGACGAACCTCCGTCAACGAAATTGTTCTGGGCGTTCGAAACGACGCGAGTCAGCTGAGCCTCGTGAATATTGAATCCCTGGGAGTGTGAGGTTCCCCCGGAGAACTGCCCCGAATTCAAGGATGCAACAGTCGGCTGTGAGGCGATGAAGGTGTCTCCCTGGGACACAGACGCCACCAGTGGCTTACTCAGGGACACAAAGGAGCTGACACCGGCATTACCCTGGCTTGAGGACACGAACTGAGGAGAACCCGTCTCTACCACCGTCAGCTCGCCGTCGGTGACCTGCGGGGAGAACGAAGGGGCCGCTACCACCCGCAGAGCGCTGTTGCCATCGACCTGTGAGCGGACATTGGCCAGGGAGGGGAATGAGGAGGAGTGGGTGTCGGCGATTTGTGGGGCGTCTAGGAAGGCGTCGCCAGTAGCGTCAGGCTGGGTCTTCGTCAGACGGCTGAGGGGGCACATGCAATACACCCATTAGCATGCTGGTCGGGGCTACAGCCGCTCCAACTGTCCCAACAAACAATATCTGCTACTCTCTGCAGGCCACGAGCAAGTCCACTCAAAGGAATCGGGGTGATGTACTGCCAATACCATCTTTTTTTCCCTCAACCTTATGATCTGGCTGGATGGTTTATTGTTCCTTCCTAGAGCCAAGTTCTCTTAATGTCATCTCAAGTGTTAGTTATGGCGGTTGAATGAGTCCCCTGTTCCAAAATACAAAAGTGGAGCTCGCTACTGAGTCACTGGGCCTCAGCTCGACCTTTTGGTCCGCCAAGAATTATAGCCACTCGATTATTTATAATGCCTGAGTTAAGACAGAACAGTGACATGTAAAAGATACTAAATCTTGTGTCCCCTTTAGAAGTACGGAAGACAGACTTGCTCGTGGCCCAAACATTCTCTCATCTGTCATGCACAGCAACGTGCGCCTTGGTCAGTTTACATGAAGGTCAATGAACTCTACAGGAAAGTTAATCATCATATCCTCGTTGAACTTTACCTGATCGTTCAACACGGTCACGTACAACTACTGTTCAATATTAATCACCTTACTCTACGGGTATGATATAACATCCTACCAGGTCGTGCAAAGGAATGTCGGTATATCCTATTGTCTTATCATCAGAGCGTCCTGTGGCGCTAGCCTAGCCCAGAGCGATGTCATACTGGGTCCTACCCAACAGGAGCCATGACGCACCTCTAACATGCTCCCTTCCCCTGTCCTCCTATACCTGTCTTGTCCGTAGTGGTCAGGGGGTGACATGCTTCTCCCCTTCGGAAGAGGAGGATGTGTTCTATATTCTGTTGCTATGCCTGGCGTGCACACCACAGGACGGGCATATGGCCAATAGATATGAGGGCTATGAAGAAAACCACTTTCCCCAGTGTAGTG
>JAYMFT010174288.1:0-12167 GCA_038088735.1 Panulirus argus
AAAAAATAAAAAAAATATATATATATATATATATATATATATATATATATATATATATATATATATATCCAACAGTTTTCCATTTCTAGGTCTTGATAATCAGAACTTATCGGAACATAAGAAAAGTAACTTTTGCCAATTGCAGAGGGTAAAAGTGATTGTAAGAGTTGCAAAGGAATAGGTACTCTTAGCAATGGGATTGTGAAAGGATCTCTGAACCCACGCTGGTTAATAATCTACACAGTATAGTTGCAATTAGGAGGAATGATACAAAGTATGTGTTAATGAAAAAAAAAAATCATAGAAACAAAAACCTTTCAAGATGGCAAAGCTTAGGCTGGTATAGCAGACTGACAGGATGGTGAAGATCTGTGGTAGATAGACTGGTGGTACAAGAAGAGAGATAAAAATGTCAGGAGCAGTGTGTGAACTGTGTAAGGTTAAAGGTTTTTCAGAGGATGATGCCAAAGGAATGGTTTCAAAGAGTACATTGGATATGTGTTGTGTGTAAAGCTGAAGGTGAGAATACAAAGGAATGATGGAGAAAACATGTCAGGTATTCAGTTTCATAGGCTTGGATACTGACACGATGACCTACCTGTACCATTTGGTAGTTCAGGGATAAAAGTGTTCTCCATCAAGAGTGAGGATTTTTTCTCAGGCTTGGCAGCAAGGCCAAGGCGCATCTCCTCCAGGAAAACATCTCTGATCTTTTGCTGCTGGGCTGGAGTCAGTACCAGCTTTGACAGATGGCCCAGTACCTTTAAAAAAAAGAAATTTCAGTACCTGAACAGTGCTACATGTTCCATTAATTTCCAAGACTTGTGGAGTATGTATTTTCATTAGATGCCTTAAAAAATGATAGAAATTATATTAAATCTTCAGGGCTACATGGGCTGTTTTAAGGTATACTGGAAGACTGGAAGACTCTGTTGCATAAACACAGTGTTTAGGTTACAAAAGTAGCCTACATAGCTTACAAACTGAATCCAGGATACAGAGGCTGTATCTAGAGAAGACAAACAAGATTTAGGTATAATTACATTGTGGCGCGGCCTAGTCGTACTTTGGCGCACACATGGCCCATAAGTTTCATTAAAAGCCCATTAATTCATATATAAAAACTTGGATAGATAGGCAGTACCTACGGCAATAGCTCTCAACCGATAGTACGCGAAAGCCGTCCAGTTGGTAGGTGGTACATTGTATATATCCGTACATGTTTTAATCGTGCGTTAAAAGGAATATGAACACATTTTCATGTACAGGAATGTACAACAATATGTTTGACATATGCTTCTCTCTGTTAAGTAATAAGTAAATGTAAGATTTGTTTAGATTCCGTGCATTTTATTACGTTAAGATGGGATTTGGGATGTAAGGTGGTATACAATGAGGAGGAAAGCCATGCAGGTGTTACGCCACTCAATAAGGTTAGGAACCACTGCCCTTGGGTACACAAGTGTCTGAGAAACTATGTGGACCCTACAGTGACCATCGCCTATACAATGTTTTGTAATTCACTGACCACAACGGTAGAATCCTTGAATATAATACGATACTTGATTGTGTTAGCTTGACATCTGTGACCAAATTCTTAAGGACCGTACCGTCGTGTTTAAGGGTTGTACCATCGTGCTCGAGTGTTAGTGCTCAAGGGTCGTGCTATAGTGTATGAGGGTATGGTGCCGAAGGGTCATAACAGAGTAGTGGAGGGTAGTATAATCGTTCTCAAGGGTCATATTGTCGTGCTGAAGGGATTTAACACAGTAATTGTTCATATGATGCACATAGGGTCTCCAGGTTATGTAGATTGTCTCTCTAAAGCAGATGCAGTTTTGAGGTTTCATTCTTTTTCTCAAAGACAGAAACTCTACAGCATTGCTCTTATAGAGCCTCTCGCTCACTATGTCCATAACCCAGTGCAATCATTGGGTTAATAATTATGACAACATGTTTACTGGACTTTATCGTCATAGATGGTTAGGTGTGTAAAGAGGTATTCAAACACCTGTAGAAGCTATTAAAACGCTGATGAGACGAAAGTTATCATACAACCATATGTACGTAATTACTGCTGCCAGTGATAATGAATGCTTTAACGATATATATATATATATATATATATATATATATATACCATTACAGAGGTGAACGGACATCGAGATATCGGCAAGTGCGTCCTTGCAGTGGAGCCCAGCAACACCAGGCGGACGGGCAAGGCAAGGTTATATGCCCCGCTTAACCAGAACCAATTGACAACGCTGCGGGCGGGTAGTCGACCATCTTGGATTGCCATCCTGCTATTACACATTCGATTTTTATTTCCAGTATTTTAGGCCCGATTCGATCTTCTGACATGTTTTATACGCTTGGATTCTTAATTTTTCTCCCTAATAGTCACGAGTGTCCTTAAATTGTGTTTGACAAGTATTTCATTACCTGTATCGTAGTTCATAATTGTTATGCTGATGTAATGTAAGTGATACTACAGAAACTGAATTTTAGAGACAAAGGCGCTAAAATCTCGGTACATCATCCTTGTGAGTAAGAGACATGTTCTAACGTTTCGCAAGATTACTGCCAGAGGCCACCACCGCCACTCACAATCTTCATTCCTAATTGGACCAGCGAACCTCGGAAATTGTATCGTTTGCCCTTTCCATGCAACTTCATGAAAACTAGGTGAAGACTCCTAGATGTCGATGTAAGTGACAGCTGTCTGTCTATCATAGCCCCTGAAAGTTTTCGGTATCTCCATAACGGCAGACCTTTACTTGAGTTAGTTATTTTGCAAGTTTAATGACTTAAAACGCCACATGCGATGGTATTGGCTCCTTATTTTTATTATACAAACACACACACACACTCACATATACTTCTTGGATCAGTACAAATATATAGAAGAGCAAGATATATAAGTTGCAAGGATGATCTGAGGATTCCATGAACTCACAGAAACATGGATGGACAAGTTACAGAGGACAGCTGTCTTTCTGTATTTCTTACATAGAAATACATAGTACAGATAGGGTCAGCATACGACAAACTACAGAGACTGGGTTAGCATACATTTATATGGACGGCAGAGCAGTATATCAGGCAAGGTACATGGCCTTGAGGGTACAATCAACTACAGCCCAGGGTCTGGGGGTAGAACATCATTAAATACGTCAGTGTCAGAGAGAGGAGAATTTACAAAGTTCATACAAGGGGAAACCTTAAGGCATATAATTTTTTTTCTTGATTGATGTAAACTTTACAAATTTAAAGCATGAACTCTAAGATGTTTCTAGTGCAATGGGTTAGTTCCCTCATTTTAGTGGGGGAAATATTATACAAAAATCCCTTTGAAATATAAAACCTGGTTTATTAAGTAAAAACTATTTTGGGATTAAATCAGCGGTAGAGAGAGAGAGCTAGAGATAGAAGATTGACACATCCATTTTGGCTGAGGCAGTATTTTATACGTTAGGGGAAGGGGGCTTCAGCCCCCTCACTTTCCAAAAATAAAATTTCCAGGGACCTGGTAACTGATGATTTATCTATACTTCCTTCTAGCTTATAGTTACCTATACAGGAACGCATTAAGATTTTACTGAATTCTACCACTTTTATGTGCTATTATCATTTTCCATATGATGCGATTTATCAAACACCGGAAAATCATATACATTCCTTAATCCGAACTATCAAATACTGCATCATCAACTGTTCATGTTGTAACTATTTATTGGCTGTGCAAATGGATATGGAAGGACTTTTTAAGACATTCTTTCTAATATTGAAGCAGACATTGAGTACATAGGTAAAACAAGATTTGATACGAATAAGGAATAAAAACATGAATGACACGAGAGAGGAGCGGTAAACCTTGGCCACGTCTCGTATGTCGACACACGACTGACGGCTTCAGGGGCGGATGTTGCCGAAGCGAGGAAACTTCGGAGGAAATTAATCATTACAGAGGAAACTTTGTATTTTTTTTAGCCTCGATGGTGTTTTAGTCGAGTATTGAGGTTGACGGTTGTTGGCTGGGGCTGGGAACTTATCTGCTTCTGTATTTCTTTTGATTACATCATGGCACATATAAAGTGACATTTTTATTAAGTTTCTCTTTACAACTAAAACGATTTTTAGTGCTCTTCGCATAATGTGGAAAATGTTAAGTTGCTGCTCCTAACCGAAATTCTCAGACCTCTTTGAGTAAGGCAGAGATTGCTATTAACAGTACTTTCAGTATTTTTCTTAAATAAAAGGGATTTATTTTTTTACAGAAAAGTTTTACTTGATGAAAATATTTTTCACTCATTAAAAAGACATTTTCCATGTTTGAGCACCTGAGATTATGCAAGAAACTGAGCTTACTAAAGCATATCAGATCACTGATCTACCAAAAAATACAGTGGAATTCAAGCAGCAACAGATAGTGATACTGGAGGAGATATGAAACTCTTAGATCAGTGTGGTAAGAATAGAAATACACACATTTATATCAAATAGAAAATATTACAAACTTTTCATGTAGCTAAGGAGGCACAAATACTGTCAGTCATGGATTTCAAGAGATATTTATCCACTATTCTTAAACGTATCTATGAACTGCTGTCCACTACCAAAAATGGTAAATCATTCCAAGTGTTAACAATCTTGTTGAAGAAACAAGGGGACGCAAGACTGGCTTTTAGAGAGTAAGGATAATTTCCCTGGACTGAAATTCGATATCGCTACCTATAAAAACGAGAATTTTGTTCGACTTTTTGACTGCTCCTGTGCACTGTTTACTTGGCTTTAGATAACTAGAAACTATTACATCCTAGAGCTTTTCCTCATTCACATGTTGCAGCTCAAGAGAATTCTATGCCTTTTCATTTTTACTGCCAACACTTAAAACTTTGTAATTTTCGATAATGAAATTCATTTGCTACCCATGAGCCCAGTCCATAGTTTGTCTATGTCCGTATGAAGCTGCAGACGTTCAAGTTCTGTTGTAGATTTGTTTCCCAACTTATTATCGTCTTCCAATTTCGAAATCTTACAATGCATAACCGGTCCCTAGGCTGATCATTGTGGTGCAACACTTGTTACGTTTAACTCCTCTGAGGCTTGACCATTTATCACGACTTTACCGCCTGTAAACCAATTTCCCAACTACCGAAGTACAATCCGTCTATACCACGTGACTTAACTTTAGTCAGTAAACTTTGATGTGAAACTATCGACTGCTTTTTGAAAATCCAGGTAGATGACATTAACTGCCTTACTTTCGTCATACATATTGATTATATCATTACATGCTGAAGGTCATTTATCAATTGGTGGTCCTCTATACGGTTTCCGGTCTTATCCCGAATGATGGTTTGCATAATTTTATCGCGCTACTGATGAGCTGGTTTTCCCCAAGGTTGTTTGATTTCTAAGTAAACTTTTCGTGGCGTGTTTTCACCCGCATTAGTGGCGTGGGCTGCTTCTGCACAAACACCGCAGCGCACCGCACCACGACTAACGATGTTACCATGATCTCTTCTAAGAATGGCTTCCGAGGTAGCTATTTTTTTTTTTTTCGACAGCCTTCTGCGTTACCAAACGAAGCCTTAGAGGGCCGCAGTACCGTTGGTGTTGTGGTAAACTTAGGTTGAACACTGCTGGTACAGTACAGCACATCTGGATACTGGATCTTCCTTGTGTAGGGTACATCATCGGCTTTGTCGCCAGTGCTCCCCCGAGCTCCCTGGATCTAAATTTCGCCCAAGACTTTCAGTAAAATCCCAAGCTTGTTGTTTTTCATTACTGGCCTGTAACAATAGTAGCAAGCACTTATCACTGTTTCTTTCTAGTCAGAATTTTGCCAATAGAGGTTTCTAGGCATAATCACGCGAACGTAGTAGCTTCGCTTGACCAAAAATATAACCCATACCCGTTCCTGTTACACTGAACAGGACCGTTATGACCAACACATTTGATAGCAGGTGCAACACGCATCACAGCCTAATATCAGCTTTCATTCCCAATTAGCCGGTATCAAAAGCGTACGCGATTGAAAATGCTTGGCAGCCACAAGCCGCCCATCCCCTAGTAACTATAATCTGCCGGCCGGTAAGCGGCTCACAGCCAACCCCTTCCCCTTGGGGCTGGTCAATAAATGAGTACCTGGCGTAAGCTGGGTAAATGCAGACCCTAACCACAATGGCTCAACGGGAAGGAGTACGTGGATTTATTCACTGAAGGCTCTCTCTCTCTCTCTCTCTCTCTCTCTCTCTCTCTCTCTCTCTCTATATATATATATATATTTTTTTTTTTTTTTTGCCTGTGTGTGTTTGAAAGAGAGTGTAAGTGAGGAGGTGCTTATCGCGCAAAAACAAGGTAACCAAGACCTTCCCGCTTCGCCAAGGCCGACCTCCATACCTTCTTCTGTCGTGCTGGGTCGGACAGGCTGAGCGTGGGCAGCTCTGTGGGCAAGGCGGTGACCATCTTGAGCCTGCAACAAACAAAGGTTCAGATGAGAGGGTTATTTCCTGCACTTTAGATTGCCTCGTGACTTTTACACATATATGTAATAATATATAGGACTGATCTAGTAAGGTGCCGATCACACAATCCCGCCGTATTTGACGAACCTAAACTCACTTCACGTACTACTTCGTTAACTGGACCAAAAGCAAATAAACATATCATTCAGTTCAATTTCAATACTTTATTCTTTAATAGAGGAATCGGGATCCTAGTGCTGTCACTAGGTACCCCTATACAATAATACCAGAAGCATCTGGCAAGTGTCGCGGGTACATATAAATATAACAAAGGGACTTACTAAAGCCTAAGGAAGTTAGCATATCAATGTAATTTCGTAGGCAACTGTCTGGTTACATGCCATTTTAAAACTCTGATATTTTCCTATATGATTTTACTGATAGCATTCTAATTTTGAAAATATATCCGTATTCCAGAGTTCTTAACGTATTCTAAGATACTGAGACATTCATAGTAACATGCATGCATAAAAAATAAATGTAAATACTTTATTTTCATTACAGTATTCATACTTCTGGGTATTCTAGTTCGTGAACTTAAAAATCCTAAGGCATTACGTACCACATCACTGCAACAACTAATAATGATCACGCTGTGTTATGGATAATTAATTTCCTTTTCTACTTTGCATGAAATACGCTAATACACTTATTTCTGAAAACGAAAGTATCATTATTACTTTTTTACGGTGGAGGCTACAGCCATGGACACAAGTCCACATAAGGGCCGGGCCTTAATTGATATATAAAAAAGTTGAAAAAGGGGAAAGACAAATGACGAGGGAAAGTATTTACGAGCATTGGTGGGAGTAAAGAACCTTTATTTCAAAAAGATTCTGGTCATAGTTATTGGGACAGACATGAGAAGGTAAAGAGGGCTTCAACGTGTAAGAAAAGTAACATTTACAACGACCCATCCTGAGTTGCCTTCGGCCACACAGTAATCATATGGCGTAGCAGTTTGTCGGGTATTGCGTGGTCTAGCTAATGGTGAGGGCACACAAGCAGCCAGTTCTCGGGAGCAAAAAACAAAGTAATACCTACAGAAGAGGGAAAGTGAACCAATATTGCGGTATAGGGCAAGGGGGTCAAGGAAGAGTTTATAAATCGGACCACTTTCGACTCATCTCTGTCAAGTAAGGATGCAGAGATAGAACTACCTTAGATGTGAGAGCAGTACTCTATACAAGGACGGATCATGCCTTCGTATAAACGGAGCAGCTGTTCGAAACAAACGAAATTCCGACATCTAAATAGGAGGCAGACTTAACTATATACGTAATGTGGGATTTCCAAGATAGTGTGGATGTTACAGTAATAGTACCAACTATGTTCACTGCGTCAAGAGGTGAAATTACAGAACCGTCCAACGAGGGGAAAATTGTATATCTAGATAGGCAAGATACACGAAAGTTGTAAATTTTACTAATCAACGTTTTTGACGTCAACCTTAAATAATCTGGAAGCCCACATGTTTCTGTCGATCCCGTAAATAGTTATATATATATATATATATATATATATATATATATATATATATATATATATATATATATATATATATATTATACACAGCGTTAATGATATAGCCAGGATTAGACTATATTTAGTTACCTGTGTCGTCCCAGATAACGTAAATAATGTACCTGTTGAACATGTGAAGGCTGCCTTCTGTCTCGGAGCGGTGCTGAACGTACTAAATATTACTTTGATATCTTAAGGGGTGAAATCCTGTGAGTTACACAGGGGAGTAACTCGTGCAAGTTACGTGTCGAGTGTTATACGTGAGACGGAGAGACCGTATTTGTGGACTGAAAGCCAGCATCCCAAGTGTGGGTGAGGCAGAGAGGAAAGACAGCTTGCTCACCTGGGCCAAAGAAGTGAGACTTGGTTAGCCACTGGCTCTATGCGCACCCATCGCAAACCCTCCCGATAGCCGGATAGCTGATGGTGGTAATATACCTCCCCTGTCGGGGGTAGAGAGAGAGAGAGAGAGAGAGAGCGCAGGCCCGTTCTCCTTTGACCAAAACGGAACAAGGATAGTCAAATACGCTCAGATACTTGCCTGTCTCGTACTGACGTAAGCAATGACTGAAATGAGAAAGAATGCCTCACAAACATCACTCTTACATGATTATGAGGCTTGAAAGTAAAAAAATATATGGTGTATGTCCCTACATATCTCTGATGCTCGCGGTGGGTGTGATGCACATCGGAAGCCACGGAATGGTATTGGATCGTCCACTGCAATCAGATGGGACACGCAAAATGTCATTGCATTTTGGACTTGGGGTTTAGAGCAAGATTTACGTCCCAGATATATCCTATCTAGTATGTATGAGTTCGTGTCGCAGTCTGTGGCAAAGTGATCTCCGAATATTCCAGTATCTCATCCGTATAAATGTTGTACTATTTTTCGTATCCAAATCGTCTTTGTTCGGGGGATTCTCCGGCGTGGATGTACGAGCGTGCTTCGTTGTCTCGTGAGAGCAAATGTGAGTAAAATGAAGATTAAGAAGTTCAGTAGGAGAGAGAGAGAGAGAGAGAGAGAGAGAGAGAGAGAGAGAGATTGGAATGGGAGTTTGAACAGAGAGGACGTTGAGGGAGTGGAGTGAGTTAGATACCTAAGAGTGAATATGGCACAGGATCGACTCACGGGAGACGACATAAAGCCACAGAGTATGGCGTGGGGCCCCTTGAGATCCTTGGGAACGTTGACAGACTATGTGGAAAGAGAGGTCGCCGTACCTGAAGACAGAAATGAGTATGTTTGATGGCATAAGTATCCCCGACGGTGACATATGGATGGGAGGCGTAGGCTCTTCATTCAAAGAGAAAAGTCTGGAAGAAGGTGCGTATGCTGGAAATGAGATGCTTGACGACGTTGCTTCATCTTTAATAAAGCCTGGAAAACCGAAATAGAAAGCCATCCCCTATAATGCAATATATCTGGAAGAATATGAATGTAAATCCTCACAGAGTTAGATATTCTTTTCCTAAAGTTGTAGGATATTCAGTGGATCTGTCAAATTTTTCTCATGTGATTTTACGTACGAGAGATGGATGGGATATTCTGAAAGCCTTTTTTACTATATGAGGTGCTGGGTACTTACCATATCTACACTCTAGTTGGGATATGGTCACACATGCCTGTTTAGGTCAGAATGAGGAGGAATTAAGTAAGAGAATGGAAAAGAATTTGACAGAGAATATATAGTGAATGGATCTGAACAGACCAGAGAAGATATGGTGACTGGAAAATATTGAAGCGACTAGAAAAATGTGAGGTCAAGGAAATTGGCTGGAAGAGATGAAGTGGTGACCAGACAGATTGAAGTTGTGATTGGATAAGATGAAGTGGGACGGGATGAGGTGAAGTGGTGACTGGATAAAATGAAGCGATGAATGGAAATTATTAAGTGATGACTGGATTAGATGAAGTAGAACGGTGTAAGGCGAAGTGGTGACTGGATTAGATGAAATGGTTACTGGAAAAAGTGAAGTGGTGACTAGAGAAGATGGATTGGTGACTGGATAAGATGAAATGCTGACTGGAAAAGGTGAAGGGGTGACTGGATAAGATGAAATGCTGAATGGGTAAGATGAAGTGGTGACTGAATAAGATAAAGTGGATGGAAAAGATGAAGCATTTGGAGAAGAGGAGTGACTGAAGATGATGTAAGTGACTGGGGAAGTAACAGATGATGTAGAAGTGAGAGAGGAAGCACTTATTTCTGGTGTGGCAACCTGAAATTACGCTTTACCAGAGATCTGCCCGAACGCAATGACTTCACTCGTGTCATTACTGTTTCTTTTTTACTAGGAGAGAGTTTTACTCCAGTGTTGCCCCGTCTCTTAACCTTACATATATGTATCATGTGTAAGTATGCACGCACATAAACCCAAGCCTAAACCAGGTATCCATTTATCGACTAGCCCCAAAGGGAGGATGAACACCTGTTTTGGGTGTATAGGCCGACTTCCACGCCTCGGGCCAGCCTGTGCTAACTCATGGTCAGCAACGCTAACCACTACACCACGGAGGCCCGTGAATGATGTATAAAGATGTTGAGAATGACTGACTGTCATATTGCTCCTGCAGCTTTTCTGCAAGGGATGAGAGGCAAGGCAAGGCATCTGGGAATATGCGAACCGAATGAGATGAGGAGATTGCATGTGGAACTTTAATAAAGGATTAGATTAGATTTTTGTAGAGCTGTCGTGATGGGACTTGAAGACACATTACGAGACTGGAAGCTAAGAGGCTGCAAGACTATATGAGACTATACGTATATTCAACGTTGATCATTTGTCTCTGAGAAGGGGACATTCGTAGAAGTGGCATGACAGATATTACGATTTACATAGAGGAAGCAAAGATAATATCTACAGTGAACACAAATGAATACGAACGAATTCAAACTGCAACAGACTGTTTTGGTTCCGGACGAGGCTCTTGTGGTAGACAAGAGAAGCTCACTGATTAATTTGGTTGGAGTAGAAAGACATGACGATTTTTTTCAAAGAGGAAAAGACCTCTAGACTTCTCGGATTGCTAAGAATCTCCACAGTGAAAAGTGAATGAATGAGAAGTTTGTATCTAAAACTTTTGTGTTTAACTCCTGTGTGGAAGGAGTCGTTAACGTCATAGTTGGTAACAGAAACAGAAGAAGAGAAATCGCAAAATAATGAAAGGAATGAAATTGCAAACACATTAAATTACAGACGGCGATTTATGGCGATTTGAAAATGATTCTCTCTGGACTTGTAATAAGGATAAGTTCAATATAATTGGCAGTGATTTAAAATGAAATACTTTCAATAGTATTTCGCCATAAAAACAAAGATCTTGTCTCAGGCACGTGTAGCAGGGAAGAAAATGAAACTGCAAGAAGGTAGTGCGTCTGCACCAGGTGATAACCAGCCTGCTCAGTTAGTGGGACTGGAGGTTCCAGTTCATCAAGAATTAATTCCAGCCAAAGGTATGTGTGTGCTCCACCCGTTTGCCCTCGTAAATGAGAAAAGGTTTTAAAGGTGGACCAGTAAAAGAGTTAAAGATTCACTTCAGTCCAGTAGCAGTAAGGAAATGATTGTCTTTTCCAAATGTATTCATATCTTATGTTTCCACAGTTTGTAGACGAATCTAATGCTCTGTTAGGCCAGTGTAAATAATCTAACGCAACTGTAAGGGTTTATGTTGGCTGCTGCGTTGACCAATTAAGATGCCATTCCACTCGCTCAGGTCTTACAACTGCCTTCATTAGGGAAACATTAAATTGCGTTCCAAAGTTACTCGTAATTTGGTCGCTTGAAAAAGAAAGTTACTTTCAAAGTTTAGTGTTTCCTATAAGTACTGCGCCAATTAGGCCAGAGTGGAGATGCATACTGATGACAGCTAATTGAGGTAATCAGCCTGTTCCTCGCTGTGTCGCCAGGCGCGCGGAGCTAAATGGGCTACTCTCCAAAGATCAGTCTGGTTGAGGCTCGTCCGTTGTTTGTACCATTGATTTCTGATAAGTTAGATGAGACGGCACGAGCAACCGGATGCCCTAATCTCTCTCTCTCTCTCTCTCTCTCTCTCTCTCTCTCTCTCTCTCTCTCTCTCTATATATATATATATATTTTTTTTTTTTTTTT
>JAYMFT010174299.1:0-12167 GCA_038088735.1 Panulirus argus
ATATACAGTGCCTAACATGTCACGGGGAAACCATGACCCCATCAAAGACCATCTCGGGTAAAAGAATAAAAAATAAAAAGGAAAAAGAAGAAAAAAATAGACCTTTTTATTCAGGGCTCCGCAGGTGTTCGTGTAGACCAGAATCTTAAAAGAAGAATGGTTATGTGAAGAGGGAAAGATGAAAAAAGGAAGGGAATGCTACAGCTTAGTTGTTCGAGGGAAGAATCATGAATCATAACGGCCAGTCCTCGAGTGGCAGTACGTCGCGCTGAAACTATGGGAAGCAGTAGCCAAACATGTACCTCATGGACGTCCAAGCCTTAAGGGTGGGGACACAAGCGGACAGCTAACGAGAACAGTGGCTAAAATCATAACTTTAGAATAGAGAGAGAACTGCAACTTCGAGGCGTTCGGAAAAGGAAAGTTGAAGAAAGATGATGATAGAATTCATGAAGCGGAGGGCTCTTGATTCCACTCTAGTTAGTTAAGAGGTGGAGGATGAGCCACCGTAGATGTGTGAGCAATTGCTTAGATGAAAAAAAGGTGAATTAAAAGTATGTGAAGTGGAATCATTAGCATAAGAGTGAATACTATTAGAAGTACAAGAGTGAAGATTAAAAATTGCGGGAAGAAAGTAAACAGGCGACAGGACAGAACCACGAGAAACAGCACCACTGATAGGATAGGAAGGGGAAATCGCTCTATCGGCGACTACCGGAATGGAACGTTCGGCCAGAGAGAAAACTAAAGCATTAGAGAGCAGAGAAAAGTAGAGGAAGCAGAGGAAGGGAGTCTAGAAAGCAAAGACATACGCTTCACCTTGTCGGATGATTCAGTGATGTCGAGGCCTACGGCAAAAGACGCGCTTCCAGGCGGAAGGAAAAGTTTTGGGTTTTTAGACAGAGGCGAAATAAGCGAGCGAGGATCGGAGTTACATACCTCAGGGGCACGCTTCGTTAGTGAACAGTGAAAATACAGTAAAATCATTGTGATCGTGAGTTACGTGTTACGTGTCTTGTGATAGTGAAGCGTGTGATAAAAATGAGGTTAGTGTATTGTAAAAATAAGGCTGAGTGAGATGAAAATTAAGTAAAGTTATTACGAAACTTTAGTTCACGTATTATTGTGAGAGTGAGTAAGTGACACTGTAAGATATGGGAATTGTATTGCGACAGTGACTGATACTTGCGATAGTGACTGATACGTTCTGAGGGTGAGGTCAGTGTATCGCGAAAGTGAGGCAAGTGCAGCATTAAAAATTCTGCAAGTGTACGGTCAGAGCTGGTAGTGTAAGTATACATGAATATATTTCTTAATGTCTTTTTACGTATGCCTGGTACATATGCCCATCGTTTTACATGGCACTGTATATTTCTGGCTCCTCTTCGTAAGTGCATAAACCGTCACATTTTCTTCTTCTCCTCCAAGTCAATTTATTGCTTTATACTTATACTGCCTTTGGGTCTGGGCCATAAAGAGCAAATCCCCTGTTTTCCCTGAGCTTTGTGAAAGGCGATTAAAATGGTAGGATGGGGTTGAAGACCTTGTCTCGGTCACAGAGGCACGAGATCCTGAACATGTCCACGGCAGATTCTGGGTCTCGGTTGCCTGTGTGCGGCATGAGAGGAAAAATGATAGAGAAGGAGGAGAGCGAACGAACGCAGATGGTGTTGGGAACTTTTCATGGAGAAGATACCAAGCGGTCAGATGCATGTGAGACGGAGTTGAAAGCAACGAAACTTCCGCTGGCAGTCTTAAGAAGCGGAGGGGGTTTAGACCTTGCTGGAGACCTGCTGCTGCTGCTGCTGATAGTGAAGATGATGATGGTGGATGATCCATGAGAAAGAAGAAGGTGCGTCTCCTAATGGAAGAGGATGCGTGAGTGGTCCGGAAAGTTGGCCGACTGCGAACACGCCAGGTGAAGGTCATTGTAAATTATAGACCGGAATGATAAAAAGGAGAAAAGGTGGAGTATCGCAGAAGTTCATGAAGATGTGACAGGGAGCAGGTCATAGAGATACTCTCTGGAGAGGGGGGGGGTGGGATGTGAGGCGGGTACCTGAGGAAGGAGATGCAGAGGAGGAGGAGGATGGGGGGGGGTTGTTGATGTAGGACAGTTCGTGGATGGTGGTGGAGACGACGAAGAATGGAGCGGCAGGTGTGCGCGGCGTGCCCCAGGCGTGCATGCGAATGGAGGAAGAATGGCGTGGACTGTTTACACAGCAACGGGTAATAGTATTGCCAGTCTTTAGTACCAGGAGAGAGAGAGAGAGAGAGAGAGAGAGAGAGATCCTGAAAACGCAAAAGTTGAAGATGCACAGATGATAAAGGGAATAAGATTATAACCGATGATGATATTAGCAGGAAAACACCGTGGGTAGCGTGCATGGCGTACGAGTCTAGGGAAAGAATCAATATCTGTACACTAATGTATATATTTACCTTGATGATTATCAGTTTGGAAATCGCCTCTCGTGTCGCTCCTGATCTGACTCTTTCCCAATTCCTATTGTTTTCCCGTTCTTTCCACGCACACACTTGCGTCTTTTTTTTATATATATATATACCCTGATGTTGCAAACGAAGATTAAAAAATAGAGTACTGAAGATAATTTTACAAGAATACGGGTCACGATGACAAGGGAGAGAGAGACATGTTCATTATTTACCAGCTCAGAACGTCTTTCTCTATGTTCTTGGCTCCACTTGGTCAAGCACCGACTCCCGCGGCTGTGAGAACTGCCATTGGAACCAACCAGCTAACCTAATTGATCACCAGGTCTTTCAAGGTAACACACCAACTGTCCTCACCTCTTCGCGTGGTGCCACCATCCGTGATACAAACTACCTTGTTAACGGTTGCAGCACTGCCAGTCCCCTGACTTTGCCAACTACCGTGGCTCCAGCTACCGCGGTACCAACTATCATTGTGCCATCCCTCCATGGTATCATGCAATTTAGCAGCACCGGTTCTGGGAGCCCTCATCCACATCAGTCCCCGTCAGCAGATGGTATCGATCGTACCGGACCAATCCTCTCTTATCTAAACTTCCACTACCAGCACGTGACACCAACTCCCTGCTACTTCCTAGTACCAAAAACGCTCGGTACCGTTATACCAACTACCCTATAATACCAGTGCCCAGTCCGATATTACCCGGCGTAAGTTCGCCATCTGCCTCCCGCCAAAACAGTCAGCGACTACCCCTCCTCCTCCCCTCCTCTCCGTCCATAGTTCCAGCTCACAGCCCCATCTACCTCCCATAGGAGCATCCGCCCAAGCTCACCCATCCCCTCAGCGGCGACTCTCTCTCTCTCTCTCTCTCTCTCTCTCTCTCTCTCTCTCCCCCACCTCCATAGTTCCAGCACCCAACACCATCACCAGCAAACTAACGAAAACGGTCCTTTACGACGCCCAGAACCAGTTGCCGCAGGCGATTCGCCATGGGCGTCATGTATTGGCACAATATTGACGCTGCGACTCAGAATAAACACAGTTGTTGTTCTGGCCCGGATGGATAGGTTCCCCTCGCCCCATTTTTTCCCCCTCCGTGTTTACATCTCCTTTACTACGACTCTCCTCATCTCGTCTACCTTCCCCTCCTCACCTGGACTGCTTCCCCACTCCCCTCATCTTCTTTCCACGATCCCCTTCACTTTCTGCCAAAACTCCACCTTCCCTTTAACGTAACCTAGATTTCCTTCCCTTGTCTGTCTGCGCTCCGAAGTTACCGTCCTCTTTTCTCCCCCTTCGCTTATCTTTATCGACCTTATCTCCTTATCTATACATGCTTTCATATGTACCTTTTCATCCCTCCGTATCTACCCCTCTTCTGCCCATCTATTTATCCACAGGTTCTCTCCCTGTCTCATGTTTCCCCAGTCTTTTCTCCGTCTTCTTCTTCTTCTTCTTCTTCTTCTTCTTCTTCTTCTTCTTCTTCTTCTTCTCCTCTATTATTCCTCCTACCCATCTCGCTTCCATTATGTTTCATTTTCTTCCCCCCGTCGTCACTTCACGATATTTCTTTCTCCCGGAACTTCTTGCGAACCTTATACCGTTTTCTTAGTATCTCCCTTCCTGCTAACGTCTTCCTTCCCACCATTCCACTCCTCAGTGGATGTCTCCCCTTCGAGCATCTCCCTCATTCGTAAAATTTAGCTTCTCTCTCTCATTCATAACACCTTGTTCTCAACATCTCCCCCATTGGTAACAAAGTCCTTAGGACCTCCCTGCCAGCCTCCTCTCCCTTCTCAGCAACACCTCCCTTTCTTTCTTAATGCCAGGTCTCTCTCTCTCTCTCTCTCTCTCTCTCTCTCTCTCTCTCTCTCTCTCTCTCTCTCTCTTCCTTTTCATCGCCTTCCTCCCTCCCTCTTTTGTCCTCCCTCGGCTTTTTTTTTTTTTGTGCCCTCTCTCCTACCCTTTCCTCATTTCTCTTCCCCCTCCTCCTGAAATTACCCACGCGCCACGGTTGAGTTAATCAGATCGATGATGTATCGTGTTGTTGAGGAAAGTGGGGGGGGTGGATGGTTGGTGAGGGAGGGTTGCCAGATCTCGGGATAACGCAGAGTCTCTCCCCTTGTTTTACTGCCCTTGCATGATGACTGTTTTGTCCGCCCTGTTTGTTCTTCCTTGTTCTAATTCAGGCGAAAATTGTCCGTCCGTCTGCAGGATTATAGAAATCGTATCCATCCGGTTGTAACCCGTTTATACGCAGTTTGAAGTTTGGGCAGTTGCGTGTGACATGCACTGACCCCCATTTTCTTTAAAAGTTTAACCGATTTTTTTTTTCTTTTTTAGTATTTCTCCTGACACAGATCTGGTCAGCGCGAGATTCAGATTCGTCGTTGACGAATATTTTCTTGATTGTAAGGAATTCTGAGGTTAAGGCTGACCTTTCCTTTTTGACCCCTTTACTTAAGCCTTATTAGCAACTTAACACGGGGAGAAGGGCATATTTGAGTCACTCAGCCAAAGGGCATTTATATTTTGATCGCCCACATTGCACTATCATTGTACTAATCGCTCAGAGAGCATTTTTATATTGACCACTGAGAGTGCATTACTACGCTGATCACTCAGAAAGTATTTTTATGCTAACTACTCGGAGCGCCTTTCTGTTTTGACCACCCAGACAGCATTTCTGTCTTGCAGAACAACCAGAAAAGACGTCCAAGTCAACCATCCAGGGAGCATTTTTCATACTGACCACTCAGAAAGTATATCTGTATCAACCAGCAAGCAGAGGGCGTTCGTTATCAGGTCTTCTCCACTCAGAGGACATTTTTGGGTTCACCAAATCCGCGCGGGCTCCATGATCGACCGCTCAGGGCAGCATTTTTTGATCCGGCGACCCGAGGTCGCCTCGACCCGTGCTCCACGTGGGTCCGGAGTCACGTTGGACCCTCTCTCCTCCTCCTCCTCCTCCTCCTCCTTCCTCGTGTTCTACAAAAGGAATACAGCAGAGTAGCTGCCCTCAGTCGTGAGTGGGTCAGTGTGGTGCCATACAGCAAGGCTGCCTTGCGAGAGACCTACTTATAATAGGGCTACCTCGTGAGACTACACCTCCTGACAGGCTGCATATATACAACAGGGGTATCTTATGAGAGACTAAATATCACAGCTTCTCTCTCTCTCTCTCTCTCTCTCTCCTGCTTATGAAGAAATTAAATATCTCTGTTTTTTATCCTAGTTATCTTTAATGTCAGGACGTCCTAATTAGTACTCAGCCCAGCCTCTCTCGAGCAGTAACCATCCCAGCCTCTCATCTGGTCATCATCCTGCCTCTCATCCAATACATGTTATGCACTTGTTAATTACGCTTTGTATTTTCTTGGTGCGCAACGTTTGCATACGTTAAGACTCTATTTGTTGCAAGACGGCACAATCAATGCTCGTAATAGCCTTGCAAACACACCATCAAAATACGATACATGCCTTCATCCGGTTAATGCATTGCAAGGTCACAGAACGATTTTGGTCTTGCAGTTCCCCTTGCCCAGGGTCCTTCAGCGCTCCCTGCCTGCTGAAGGCGCAGCCCAAGGGAGCAAAAGGAGCGTCTCTCAGTTTAGATGAAGGCGTTACTGTAGTTGTCCGTAGATGTCGTGTAGAAAGAGAGTTTGGAGTCATACTTGTGGAATAGCCTCTCAGTACCAATACAGGGAGCGAGTTGTTATATATGCTAACCATCTGGAAATTGCCTCGTCTGTGTCGTTCACAAGAACGTTGCGCTTTACGATTTCCTCAACGGCAGAGGCAGAGGCGTGGTTGGTGTAGGCTGAAGCCCATTGGGTGCCGTAGAACGTTGGGTCCAGCAGCAGCGGCGGCAGCGTCTCTGGGGCAGCATGAGCACAAAAACCATGGGGGTGGGAGACGGACGGAGGGAGAGGAAAGACAATGGCCTCATGAATGTTCCAACCTTGGCACTTGGCAGGAGGCGCCTCGCACAATGCTCCCGACGACGACGATGAGGAGGAGACCCGACCCACCCTCCCCTCGACACCACCGGGCCGTCCTGCCCTTGTCTCCTCCTCTGTACCGTCTGTAAATATATACTCGCATCTTGCAGCCATCTTTATATAAGCTGCTGGACGTACGTACACTGTCCATATCTGAATTTCTTTCTTCCTCTTCTTGTTGCCGCAGATACACCGAGATGGTTTTCTCGCATTTGAAGATATGCTTCACGGATCGATTGTCGGTTAGAATATACGTGATGGGGAACCGGACCTTCACCACACACTGCCTGGAAAGAAAGGGATGGACCTTAGGGCTTACACTGACTTGGTCAACATTTCTTTTTTATCACGTATCTTGGCCCTGAATTACCCTTAAGTACCTCCTCTTCTCTTCAGGGGCTCGTAAATCGCCCCGTATGTTCTCTGAGTCATTACTTATAACATTTTTTATTTCCTATATTGACCTTCTGTACTGGTTTGAATGCCCTTGTGTTCCTGTCACATTTATCTAGTGTGTGTCGCCCGTATATGATTTTATAACTCATCCTTTAAACCAGTTTATCAGCTTTATTAGACTTGTGTACGCTTACCAACCGTAAATGCCTTTATTCATCACTGCAAATGATCTCGCAAACCACCTTGAGATAGTGCATTTATGTTGCTTTGATGCCGCGGGAGTGCCTTTGATGTTGTGGGATCGTGGGTTTGAGGTTGCGAGAATGGCTTTGGGTTTTTGGAAGCGACTTTGATGCCGCGGGAGTGGCTCTGTTTTTGTAGCGAGATGCTCTCATGCTAAGGGAGTGGCTTTGACTTTATGGGAGTGGATTTGATGTGTAAGTGGCCAGTAGCAGTAGGTTTCAGGCCGCTGTAACGCCCCACTGACGGACTGTTGTCGATTATTCCGAGTGAACCTCTCTTCTCCCCCCCGTTGCTATGTCTCCTGAACTGTTGCACTTCGCCGTGGAGTGTGTAACTAGCCGCGACCCGATTAACCTGCATCACACATACCTCTCTAAACTCTTCACAACTGTGTCTTCAGTTTCTCCACTTAACCTTCCCTGTAAAGGCCATTATTTTTCTGCCTCCGAACCACTCAATTAAGATTAAGGGAAAAAAATGATAGCACTGTTTTCTTATATATATATGTGTGTGTGTGTGTGTGTGTGTACATACGTACTTAATTACTCCCTGCCCCAGGAAGAAAGCTTTTTCCATGCTTGTGAAAACATGACGCTAAAATGTACCTAAAACCAAAATTCATATTATGTTGCCCACAGAAAATTCATCGTTGTTTTTGTATCATCAACAGCAGCTGTATAATAGGCATGTAGGAAACTTTATTTTTCTAAATACAGTGCATCTCTTGGGATTATATTACGCTGGTTATATTGTTATAAATGATTACTAAGGTATTTGATAACGAACGAAGCTTCTGATTTTCTTTTGCATGACTACAGTCTTGTCTCAAGCAAATCACTCCTAACCGTAACCACAGGAGCCGCACCTATTACTGTCTTACCATAGAACGGAACTGCCAGCGACTCCTCTTAGGGACCAGGCTGCTTCCTATCCTTTTAAGAGACCCCCTTCTGCCATCCGTTCTAAAAAAAAGCTGCATTACAGTCCTCTCCACCCGGAGTGTCCACCTGGTGGTGCCCTAGCACGGTCTACACTGCCACTCGACGCGTTCTCCCATCGACTCGTACCCGTGTTGCCAACCACCCTCCGGGGGTGGTTCGTACCCAAGCTCGAGGAGCGAGGAGGAGTTGGCTGCGGGTACGGGAACCAGGCTAGCGGGTCACTAGCAACACTCGTCCGGTCAGGACCTGTGGTGGCGGCGGCGGCGGCTGTGGCTCGCCTGCCTGGTCACTTGAGGGAGGCGTCGTCTCCCTGGACCGTGGGTGACTCAGTAACAGCTCGAGGGGGAGGAGGAAGAAGGAGGAGGAGGAGTGGCCGACGCTCGTGTAAAGAGACACTTTAAGAGGTGATACTGACAGGTGGTGCGTAAACAGTAGGTTTAAAACAAATCTATACTGAGAATGGGCGTTTTATGAGATATCTCAAACATCTTGGAAGAATACGGTCCATAGGAAGAGTCTGTTCCATCTCGAGGTGGAGAGTAGGGGAGATATCAGGGGAATACCTTTGGAATGGAAGGTTTGAAAGCCAGACTGAAGACGTATTTTAAGGAATGAACGAAATGAGGTCTGATGCGCTGCGTCTGCCTCGTTATGAATCGTCGTGGAGATGTCACTGTGCAGGCTACAGTTTCAACAGTCACATTTCATGGCTCCGAAGTCCCATGGTTGGGGAAGGCTTACACGGAGCTTGGGTGTTTAGCACACCCAAGCCCTCAGGAACACATTGCAGTACATGGAAAAGTCAGATAACAGACCTGGTGATTTATGGCGAGGATAATAGATGTGGACTTTGTTGCTAGACATACTGTTGACATTTGTGTGTGTGTGTGTGTGTGTGTGTGGCATTTACGTATCTACGGCTTCTGGCAGTAAAACATAATTCCAACTATTTGATATTAGCCGTGTTTAGAGCCGTTCGAAATCAAATATTCATAAAGCTACATTAAAGTGAATACACTCACAGGTGTTCGAAGTTCGACGTGTTTTACGAGATGGATTTACTTGCAGTTACTGTACTTACAGAGCACTGCAGCGACGGAACCACGCCTGTTGTTCCTGTCTTTATGTAAGCGTACGTACCCTTCACACACATTCGCGTCTGTAGGGAGCAGGGCAGCAGTGGAGCAAGCGTCTCCAGGGTACTGGGCGCTCGTACTCCTTCTTTCTCATCTAGTCTGCCGGGTTAGTATAACTGGTATCTAGAAAAGCTTCGTGGCTTATACACACACGCTTGCTCCACCCTGTGTAAAATGAGAAGTGTTGGTAATCCGTAGGTAGATAGATAGATAGACAGGTAAATAGATTGGGAAGTAGATTAGATTTATAGACAGGAGGAAAGGTAAAGAAAACATTCATAGCTGGAAACACCGAACAATCCACAGTAACTGAAAAATATGGAGAGTGGATCCTTGTGTGGGCCGATCCCTCCGTACCCCCCAGCCCCGTTGAGACACCAGGCAACACAGGGATTACCAGAAGTATTTATTCATCAGCGGGATATACTCATCAGTGGGATTTACTCACCACTGGGACTCACTCGCCAGTATTTACTCACCAGACGCATTTAGTAATCTGCCAAGTCTGTAATGAACAAACAACATGTAGTAATGGATGTGAAACAGAAAATTACATATGATTTCTTGGCCTTTGACGGTGCTTAATCCCTCCATGTGTACACGAGGTGCCTGGTGAAGCGAGGTCAGGGTGCAGGGGATATTTCAGGCTCACTAGGTCAGCTTCACCGGTTGTGGTCCAACCCCTGGGAAGGGTCAGGGAGACCAACACTGCAAGTGCTCCCGTGCGACGTGTAGTCATTTTACCAAATCTCTCCGAGCTATGGCTTTAGCAAGGAGTAATTGGATCAGATCCATTTCCTCAAAATCTCTCGAGTTATCATTCATGTTTATGTATTCCTCTGCTTTTGTCCTTGCTTCATTATTTTTTTTTTCTTTCTAATTCAATGTCGATCTCAGCGTGAACTTTCTGGCCATGACTGGAGCCTTTCACTCGAAGGTACTTCCCCTCCCAGAGCAGAACTCCACGAGGTACGAGAATGTGTCTGATACAACCCGGTTGGTTCACACGTCTTGAGATGGAGAAAGAATGGGAAGAGAAGTGGCGGCCCTCCTCGCTGATGCTCATGAGGACCACATGTGGCTCCAAAGCACGCCAGTTATCCTGCTATATTTAGCCCTGCCTGAAGCTTGTAACGGGAGAACTGTAACTCCACCGTTACGGCAGCAGCGGTGACGTGAGCTCGGTCTCACAGCTGCGCGCAGTTTCCACAGACGCCAGGCGATCTGTTAGGCGCACGCAGTGTAGTCCTATTCTACCTAAGCCTTGACCTGTGACCGGAGTATTGTCAACCGCTTGACCTGACCTCGGGAGTAGCTACACCGCCGGATTTCGGATGTGCAGACGCCGAGCCACGATGTTGTTTTTGTCCTGCCGAGGCAACAGCAAGCGCCTTGACCTTGGCTTAAGGCACTAACCCTTCTCAGCATCTGGCGGGGGTTCACTGACCTGACGCCTTTCGACTCGCCTGATCCAGTCCGCCCGTCAGCAGGCGTGATGCTGGCGACGTAGGGCGTTTCGTGCTGACCCCCAGCCTACCTTTCACTGTCATCACGGCCCATGCACAGACTGCAGGTGACAGCGCCGGGGTCCACGGGAAGTTGCGTTGTGCAATAACCTGAAAAAAGGATGCATAAGCCTGGACACGCACGCACTCCTGGTAGGTCAGCGGTGCTGGCTGGGCTAATGTGTCTCCCACGCGAGGCAGGAAAGGCATATTGTCATCGAATCTTCATCGTTCTGAGTAGAAGTGAATCTAAACAGCCATATGTTTCTTCTTCCGTGCACTTACCAGTTGGTTTGTAAAGTTACTCTTCAAAACCCTGTGTGTATAAGTGATAATTATTTGCACCAGTGTAATGACCACTAGGAGCAAAGTCAAAGTGAACTCCTTACACGCGAGCGATGCGTCAGTGTGTGTTTGTGAGTGAGGAGAAAGTGAGACAAAGTTAGTGATCAAAATGTGACAACATTTACAAACTTCAGATGAGACGTGTACTCAGCCGAGTGCTGAGGTCGGTCATGCAAAATGTTGCTGTCGGTCGGGGGTCCTGCATTGGGAGCAGCGGGTTAAAGAAGTTTGGTTATGGACAGCTTTTTTTTTTTCCTGGGGGGAGGGGGGGGGGGTAGACAAGTCAAAAGATGTGTCTAGGCTGAGGTCATTCACTGCAAACTGCGTAGTAGGTCCATCCTGATGAGGTCAACACGAGATTGAGGACTGTGTTCCTACACACAAGATTTCCGGTGTCACCGTCCTGCAGAGGTCCCTGGGGTTCGACAACAACGTCTGCTCCCGTGTGGTTAGATTGTGGCTGGCGTTCGTCGCGTCCTCCCCCCTCATTTGTTGCTTCCTGCATCCTCGGTGTGTGCGGCTTTGACCCAACCTTAATAATGTTGTGTCTGAGGTCACGTAAGGTCCCTCCTTTGCTCGCTCCATGACCACATACGCCCCACCCCTGTGTTGGAGGCTCGGTACGCATCTGTTGCTCGCCTCACTCACTCACTTATCCCGCTGCCTCTCCCATTACGAAACTTAAACCTTTACCTCATTAACTCGACCATCACGCTTATTCCGTTAAAGCCTGAACATTCTCGCTAATTGGTACACTTAAACCCATGATCATGGCAGACTTTAAGAGTATAGCAGTCTTCAAATATCTTCACGTTGAAAACCTAATTACGGACTCCCCTCAAAAAATAGGATTTGCCTACGCTCAGCTTATGATTAGATTCTAAACCCTTCTTTGATCAGCTTTTTGATGTCCTTGACTCCTTCCTTAGCAACCAACCCTATTAGTTTTTTTTCTTAGCCTTTGACTCTTCCCCCATACTAAAAACCCTAGAGTCTTTGGTTTTGGTATCTGTCTATGATATCGTCTTGCTTTCTACCACCACGATATCCTTGTCGCTGGAAGATCTGTTTTTTTTTTTTTTTTTTTCATGTTGAAGGCTCCAGTCACGGACAAAAGTCCACATCAAGGCCGGGCCCTAATTGAA
>JAYMFT010174310.1:0-12167 GCA_038088735.1 Panulirus argus
AAAAAAAAAGAAAAAAAAAAAAAAATATATATATATATATATATATATATATGCCAAAAGACAAACTTTTCCTAAATACCTTAGCTAGAGTCGATAGCTGCTGGCCTTTAACTACACCCTTCACAGTACAGGCAGATTCAGTGAGACCCGAGCCTTGGCTGAGGAAGGAACTGCTCTCCGTTTTCTGTGATCGTAGAACACGTGGTAGTGTGCGAGTGAGAACAATGGTCTAGCGATGCGCTGGTCATTACTCAGAGAAAATAACGTGATAGATAAAGCACACATCAACGATGGAAAACAATAGCATGAGTGGTGTAGGTACTTATCCGGGAGATGTGACGTTGCCAACTTAAACCCAGGATAAAAATTTGTGCAACGGTTGACGACTATCCAAAGCGTTGTTGAGAATCTTGATGAAGTAAGTGATGTCTGAGAAGGAGGAAGGAGAATGGTGGTTGGTCGTGTGCTACATATCTCCGGAAACAAACACTTGTTCCTTACGCAGAACTGTGACAAAGATAAGGTTGTATGTGCTGGTGACAAGTTTAATGTTCTACCTGAAAACGAAATCTCTGAATGGAGAGAAATAATGTAGTGTTAAAAACTGAATCTGTAGTATCGTCTTCCACATGTAGTATTACTGTCTACATCCTTGCATGCTGTGTGTGTTTCTTCTCAGCGTGTTGCTCCTTGTAACACTTTTTATCGTTGTATGCCACTGTAATCACTAAACTGTGTTACCGTGTATGTTGTTCGTCGTCAGCGTGTTTGCTGCTCCAGGTAACTGCTTGACACTGTGTGTCTGCCGCCCCTCGTAACTGTGTCGTAGTTCTGCTTGATCGCGTCTGCTGCTGTGCGTAACCGTGTCTCTCCGTGCTGCCGTATGGAACTATGCAGTTGCTCGCAGTCATTGTCTCTGTTGCCCAGAGTAACAATGTTATATCTTCCATGCTACTATTTCTGTTGTCCTAAGGTAACTACGTTTGTTGTTTCTTGCCAGTTTGTCGCATTTTCCATTTCTCTTTGCCTTCCTTTATTTTGTCTGGAGTCCTGTATCCATGTGTCTGATATCCTATGTCATTTTGTCTTTTGTCCTCTGGTACTCTGTCCGTTGTCTTAAACAACCGTTTTTTGTTGTTCTGAATCACTTGATCGACCTGCAACAGTCAGCTTTTTATATGGAACAGTTTTCTTTGTATTCTGAACATATTTCTCTGTTACCTTGTCCCTCTTTATTTTGTCAGTCTGTATACTTCTCAATGTTAGTGTGTTTTGCTTCTTAGCGTATGTATTTGTTACTCTTTGTCTCGTGATTGCTGTATTTTTCCCTTATATGTTTTGTCCTAACTTGTCATACTTCCTGTGTTACTGAGGCTGTCATTGTATCCACTGTCCCTACCAGTCTGTTTCTCCAATGTAACTGGTTCTTGTACCCAGAAAAACAACAGTTCGTCCCTTGTAGTTCTATTACTGCGTTATGGTGTAACACTGTTGCTTCTTTTCACATTGCCTGTTCCGTGTCATTAAGATATTTTCACTGTATAGCTCTGCTCCGTCATGTAACTTTGATGCCGAGTAAAAGTTTTATGTTTTTCCTCGAATCAGCGTCTCTCTAGCCCCGTATCACTGTTTACTCTATATTACTCTGCTTTTTGATCTACCACCGTGATTACTATATGTGTGTTAAGGGCGGAAACCTGTATAATCGTGCTGGCCATCTCTTACATTATAGTTCTTTCAATTGATTTCATCCAGTGTCGGTACATCCGTTGCTCTATGTCAGTATATCTGTTGCTCCTCCTCAGCATAGTTGTTTTCCTGTGACTGTGTCTCTCTTGTGCCATTGTAATGTGTCTGCCATCATCTATGAACATTTTTAGTGGGTCGTGTCGTTATGTGTGTTGCCATATGTCAGTGTCTGTTGCGGTGTATCTACGTCTCTTTCTCTGTGTTGGTGATTAGTTTACCATTGTCTGTTTGTGTAAGTAAGTTTTGTCGTGTTCGATGGCCCGTGTTACTGTGTTTGCCTACTCCCTGTATCAATGTGTGTTGGTCCGTACTTCTTTATTCTGTTGGCCCACATTACTGTGACATTTCATGCGTGTGTGTGTGTGTGTGTGTGTGTGTGTGTGTGCGTGTGTGTGCGTGTGCGTGTGTGTGTGTGTGTGTGTGTGTGTGTGTCTGTGTGCTTGTGTCTGTGTGAGTGCCTATTAGTCCATGTCAATATATATTCACTGGCTTGTTTCAGTGTGTTGGTTGTTACATTTCATTTTTTTGTTAGCCGGAGTCATTGTATTTGTTGCCTCTCGTCTGTTGTTTGCACACTGAGTCTGCTTATTTGTGTTACTGGATCTGATTCCTTGTGAAAAGAAACTGATACTTCTTTAAAAGAGAGTAATTCAGACGTCTGTGCAGTCAGACGTGAAGCTGTAATATCAGAACCGTCTCAGAGTTAGTGACGGTGTGACAGCAGCTGTATGGTAGTTGAGGAGGATGCATGAAATGAGTGTGACAGAATGCTTGACCAATACGAGAACTTCAAGGCGAACATGTAAGCTGCATAGTGAAAATGTGTGATCTATAGTGAATATGTGAAGTTTGAATAATTTAGTCGGTTGTATGGTAGATGATTAGACTTTATGGTGACTATTTGAAGTCTGAGTGATGAGTGTGTGGGCTGTTTGGTGAGCATTTATGTAATATGGCAAGCTTTTCTTACAGTTAGGTCAGCACAGGTAGACTATGGGATTGCATCTTTATTTTCAGTGTCTATTCAGGATTGGATGACGGATGATGTTCTGCAAGTCGCTTTTAAAGAACGTTTTCAAAGGTGTTGTTAATGTAGTGATAAAGAAGTATAATCCTGAGCAAACACTATCATACACCAGGTGACGGTATTAGGGAGACGCTCAACAGAAGCGCCTGGCAATAATTTTTGTATACTGGTCCATGTAATGCGAGTCTTGGACAGAGTGAAGTCATGTTAAGTCTTCGGTGTTTAGTTATCTAACAGAACAACTTGAAAAATTAATCATCAATGTGTTGTCTTCACAACGAACAGAAGTTATAATCCTGAAAGGAAAGTAAGAGAAAATAGAAGAGTACATTGGCGTGTAATCTGCTGCCAGTGCGTATGATCGTGCGTCACTGGGAGTACGCGCAGCAGGCTGGCAGCAGCGGCATCGAGGAGCTCAGGTATGCCTCGTGGGCAAGTTTTTGTGCGGCATTAAGATGTGCGCGGGGGGTAAGCGGGTAGGACGGTGGGCAGGTGGCCCCGCCTCCTAGGAGTTGGCTTGTGGGGGGAAGGGGTATGCTGCCATTGTGATTACAAGGTCGGTGAGCAATGTTGTTTTTCAACTAAGTATAAATTATTACGTGGCGGGAAATTTAACCATTAAATGCACTTGGAGTCTGGGTGTCGGCCATTTCTTGTGCGAGCGCCTTCCAGATTACGTGAGCTAATGATATGCTCATTGAGAGTGGATGAGAAAGAAAAGATCAACATCCGAGGAGACATCTTACTTTGGGTCCCATTTTCTCGGTTTCTGAGACTGTGTTTGGTACCATTGCCCCCATGGAGGGAGGGAGGGGGATGTACTGTAATTGGCCTCTGCCTGTTTTTTCTCTTTTTCTTTTGTCTGCTTGTCATTCTGGGGTATGCTGCGTGCAGACGGATAAATGGTCTTTCGTATGTGTACTATCATGCAAGGTATATTTGCAGGTCTTTTCATTAAGGTAAATCAATCTTTTTATTATTTGTAGAATTTTGTACGATAGCTTACTCACCATGGCAGCAACCACTCGGACCTCGCTGCCGGACGTACGTGCTTGGTTACAGTACGGCTACACACATTTCAGATAGTTTGTGTGTGAACGAAAGCCTGAGCCACAGTGCTCCGGGGTTAGGATCCGAAGTTTGCGGCTGTCAGCACACTTAGTAAACATTAAATATCAGGTACACCACGTCCAAACCTCACTTTTTATGTAAATGGTTTGGAAAAGGTTAAGCTGATACGCGTTTTACGTTCGTGTGAAAATGATGAAACATATTGCTGGAGTAAACATAAGAACGTATATACATACATGACTTCACACACACACACACACATACACACCTAGCTCAGTCTGATGTGGATGTGATAACAATTTGTATGTTATCGGGTGAGAGTTTTACACTTGTGTTGCCCCGTCTCAATCTTGTAAATGTACCATTTCTTCCCTCTTGTGTGTACGCACACACACACACCTACATATACAGACTCACACACCAGAATAAGCCAGGTACCCATTCATCTACCAGTCCTAAGGGAATGTTGGACGACTGGGTTGGATGTGGGCCAACTAACGCATCCAGGATTCGGACCTATGCCTATCAGACCTTGCGCGGTCCCCTGTGTAACTTACTGTCAGTAATGCTAACAGCTATACCATGGAGGCCCATGTATGTATGTGCATGTGTGATTACACACATAGTAGTTAAGACATAGAACAAAGTTCAGAAACATGAAATATGTGTATAAAACTCTCTCCCAGTAACGCATATAATTTCAAAAATTCTACACACTGTATTCACAGTTGAAAACACTATGGCTCTAACACCGGTGAGATGGAATGGGAAGGTCTTGGAAAACGATGAAATCTCTTGTAAAAAAGAGTCATTTTGAGACTGCTGAAATGCTTTAACCCATATAAGGATCATGGTTCTGCTGAAGTTTCTTCAAATGTGCGGAAGAAGTGTGCTTGACATTCAGCTTGAAATGCTGTTTGATATGTCGCTCGAGGAAGATAAAGTGTCAAGGGAGTGAGAGAGGGCTAATGTCATACCTTTCCTTAAGAAGAGAGACCAGGAAGTTACGCTGAACTAGAGCCCAGATTTTGTAAGGAATGTGGTCTGTAAAATACTGCAAAAGATTTTCAGAAAGCAAATGGATACCTACTCGACAAGGAGAAACTGCCTGAGTGACAGCCAAGACGGATTCAAGGAAAGGAGTTTACAAAGTTCTGAGACTTATATGCGATAGTGATCTCTGTTTTAGACAGAAGAATGGGTGGAGTGTGTGTATCTGGAATGCCAGAAATGATCTGGCACTATGCCATAGAACTCCCTCCCCGTTCTGTAAGTATAGGCAATAATGCCAGGGATAGGGCCTCATAAATGGAAAGTCCCTCCCCATAGTACACAAATTATCATTTAGATAGTTAACAAAAATGATCACTCACACACACACACACACACACACACACACACACAGAGTATAATGGATAATAACTGACTATGAAGGTTAACTGAAGAAGTATTTAGCTTTATTACTCATAATTATACAATGCCTCATATCCACATGCATTCCTTATGAACTACGTCACCGTTTGTGGACAATAGTATAATCAGCATATTACTCAATATATCAGTTACGTATGAAGCCATATTCGCATAGCGAAAAAGAAGCAAAAAATCAACTCGTTCCTCAACGTATGCACGTCCGACATTATATAGCAACATGAGCAAGGTCAGTAAGTCATCGTGGCCCCCGTAATCTCTACACATAAATCGTAAGATACATGATGACGTGAACGATGGAGATGACTAGGCCGGACGGTAGAGGGCAATCAAGGTGGCATTTAAGACCAACATCGCCCTTTATGTGGGGTCAAGGACAGTCGAGAGGAAGTGCACCTTGTTGGGCAGGTGGGCACGGCCAGGCTCGGAGGAGTTTAGGGGGAGGGGGGCAGGGGGAGATAGTCATAAGAGAGGACAGGAACAACGACCTCAAAATTTACTCTGGATATCTGGTAGGGACGGAAGATAGGATTTGCTTAGTTAGAAGTGTATCTCAGTGGTAATTCTAGAGCCAATAAAAGAGCAACTGGTAAGAGGCCGAGAAATATCAAATGTTGCGTGAAAATTAACATATAGTGGTTGAATGAGACAAAGAAAAAAAAATTGAGGTTTTATACGTGAAGTGTGAGACGAATGTACGATCAACAAAATTGTGGAGGAAGGAGTTATTGCTGAGGAAGATATAACTGAAAACTGAACGGGAAAATTTTGTGGTAAATGTGTCGCGTGGACAAGTGAGGAGCCAGTATCACTACTATGGCAAAACTGTTATTTTTTTTTTCTAGAAGAGAGTAAAAAGCGGGATAGAATGGACGAGTTAGAAACTGTGAATGAGCAGTGGAATGTCGGAGAGGATATCGCGTGTACCACAGGAAAATAGTGAGACCAGGCAGCCAAGATCTTAGTGGGGGTGTATGGACGCTCCACTTCGCGGCATCTTTGATGTGCTTTATCCGGCGCTACATGATAGCGGAGGTCAAGACCGAAGCCCAACATAAGTATCTTCATAATCCTGCACCATGAACAACAGAGGAAAAAGTGTATGAATGATATGATGGACATAATGAAAAATGAAGAACAGAAATTGTACAATAATCTTCATATCATAATTGTATTGGCAGATAAACCTTTTCCTCTTGTACAAGCAAATAAATCATGTCTACTGACCGTCCTTACTCTCCAGGCAACATCTTCAGATAGTAACTCTCAGATTCTTCTCTTCGTAATCAGTTTTTTGTATAGATCATGCGGAACTCTACATATTGAACGTGGCTCTACATGTGACGTACTTATAGAACTGGTTGGGTTACAGGTCGTGACTTTATGGGAGTTCTCAACTGAATGCTGATAAACAAAGAGAAAACCACGAAGGGGAAGAAGCTTCCGTAATGAGCAGACAGACTCGCCAGGAAGCGGCAGCACCAGAGCCACCTGCTCCCAGCACCTTACCATCAATATACCTGAATTTTCAGTGATGGTAAACATGAGTCAATCATACCAGGATGATGTTATCTTCTCTCACACATTATGTAGACTGATGAAATGTGCTGGAGTTTTTGTCGCAGTATTCAGCATTGGGCTTGGAACATAAATGTGAAAACGAATTCTTGTGAACAGCAAGAATCCTGGGTAACATGAATTTTCTATGCCTCTCATCAAGCAGCATAATCAAAGCATAATCAACCATTTATTTTAACAAGTCATGAAACAGTTTCAAAATCCTAAATGGCTACTCAGTTCACCAGAGAAGCAAGATTTCAATGAGTGAGGTGAGAAAGAAGGCTTTGTGTATGTGCGTGTGTGGCGTAACGGGAATGTTGGTAACTTGATCCTGCCGAGTGGTTCTGGGCAGCCTGGCGAAGCAGGACACCCAACACCACCGTCTCGGCCACCCCTCCGCCAGGAGGGAGCGAGGCCCTCCCTGACAAGTTCACAGGCTAGTTGTCTGGATTCACTTCTGTTTGTTGTGCCAGCTGTGCTGGCTTTGAGATTTAACCCGTTAAGTCGTTCAGGTGGTAATTGGGATTCTCTATTACTTGTGCCGATAGTGAGACCCATCTCGATCATATGCCTATCGCCGGAAGATCCTGTGATCAGACAATTGGATTTCCTTCTGCATCTTATACTGGCCAGCTGGTGAAATGTTGGCTTAAACACTGACATTCAAATTCTCGTCGTTGCAGTTGAATGTCGAGGTGTTGTGTACGTGTTTTCACTGGAGTTTTATTTTTTTCTATTTTGTACATATTTGGGAACTGATACAATCTTGAATGCGCCGATATCAGTTAATGTGTCTGAAAGATATATTGACACCTCAACGAGATAGAAAGATGTGAAGCGAGATTCACATCAGAGAACTTAGAGGTACTGAATACTTTTGTTCAGAACATCACTTTTTTCAAACGTACGTATTACTATACGTTTTACTATATTAATCTTATGCGTAAATAGCTTTCGATTATGAGTATACACATAAACACAAGGGTCATGGGCAACGTAGACCTACGTAAGTGCCTAAAATATAGCATTTTCAATCTGTTTTACTTTCACAGTGATTATCGTGGCTAAATTGCATCAATTGAATCATGTTTCGAACGCTAAGTGATTGAATGAACCCTCTTGATTATTATATAAAGGAGACTGTCATGCTGTGATCTGACTCTAGGATTCAAATCCTTAAGTGATACAAGACTTTAGAGAAATGTTGACCCATCACCGATGATCCACCTTCATTAACTCATCATTATTTTTAGGATGTGCACTGATGCCGACTGCCATCAAATCAGTTCGTTTTCATTCTTTAGTTTTCTAGGCAGCGGCCAAGAAAATCCAGTGTTCTGCTGTTCACATTTACACGGTACCACATACTGAATCTTTAAAAACCGAAAGGAGAGGAAAAATATTTCATGATGTGGATCTCATTATCATAGGACTCATCTTGTTTTATCACTTCTTAAGTGTCGTATCTCACATTCTATGGTTGCTTGGTTATATGCAACCTCAACAGTGACTAGTCGCCGACAATAACACAAGTTCCGCGTCACTGTGCATAACCTTTACCGGCGACCAAAGAACAAAGGTCACCTAACTCAACAAATGTATCACAGGGTTATTCATGCTCCCCTCACCGGTACTGTGAAGGGAAGAAGAGATGTTGGGAGCGAGTAAGGGTGATGGGCAAGATAGTCAAAATAGTGTGAGTGAGACAGTATAAAGGGCGAGACAAGGTGGGAAGCTGGTAGTATAAGGAGCGCAGGGTAACAGAGTAGTGTGAGTAGAGAAAGTATGAAGTATGGAGTAGTGCTAAGATTGGCGTGGAGTGAAAAGCGGGGTAGTGTGTGAGATGGGATGGAATGAGGTGAGGGGGAAGTATGCATGGCTGTGTTAGAGGTTGGGAAGTGAGTGGGTAATCTAGCAGATTGGTTCACGTACACTTCAGAGCAAGATGCGGGTTTGGAGGAGAGGCTAGATAGTGTGTGACGCAGTGCGAAAAGTTAGACAGCGTGTAAAGCAAGTAGTTCACGGGACAAAAAATGAAAAATGGAGAAATGCGTAGGACTGCGTGAATGGAGAGGTAGCGTGCCGAAGAGAGTAAGACAAGGGATTATATGAGAGGTTGAGGTTGTGTAGGCAGCAGTGTGGGAGAGGGAGGTGACAGGGAGGGAGGGGAGGGGGATACGTGGCCCCATACAATTAAGAGAGCAGCGGGTCGGCGGCGTGTCAACAGGGGCCTGGGGCAGGCCGGAGACACGCATGGGCCCGGCAGACGCTCCACGACGGTGACGGAGCAAATTCCACTCAAGAGAACCCATCAGTGGAACATACACATACACACAGTGGTTGTAGGAAGAGGTCTAAGGCAGTGATCACTGTTCTTTCCAGATTTTGGAGGGTTTGCAGCTCATGAAGCTTATTAAGTATATAAGTAAGGATGGGTGAGTTGAATATGAAGGAGCCCCAGAGCTATATATGCTTTATGTATTCAGTTTGAAAGTGCCAAATATTGTGTTCATGTGGGGATTAGGAGTGGAAACTTCTCAGGTGTTAATTGAATGGAGGAGTGTTGCCAGTTTATGTGAGTTAAGATCTTTTCTTCCCTTTATATGTCCCCAGTATGAAGACCCTATTTGCATGACAGTGAGTGGATAATACTATGAAGTTAACAAGTGCAGTAAGTTTGTATCTGGGAGTGCAGTCTGCTCAAGGGTAGCGAATTTCTTATTTTTCATGTAACCAAAATGCAACACTTTTGGCATTTGAACTTCCAAACTATTTTCACCTTTGTCGGATGATTTGCTGTCGTAAGTTTCGTTACTGATACTAGTATTTTTAGGGATAATCTAAGTCCTCTTGCAGTGCCTGAACTAGAAATGGCTAATACGGATTCGGATGCAAGAATGTACCAAAATCAGTCCGTTAAACTAGATCTGCAAAGAGAAGGCTAGAGATAAAAGCGAAAAAGACGCTAGACTTTAAAACATCATAACACAAACGTTTGGGGACGTTATGAGGACCTGCGGAGGAGAAACATTAGAGGATAAGACAATTAGAGCTGAGAAAACTGAAGAAGCATTTCGAGGGAGTCATGAGTCGATACAAAATCAGAGGAAAGAAGATGAAGCCATCAAAATGCATGCGATGTCTGATGTGTCTTCTCTATACAGTCAGAAGAAAAATTCATTGAAAATTTGGTCAAGGAATTGAAGGAGCATTATCGGATCCTTTCATATAGAGGAAAGGACGAAAGCGCATACTGAATTTACTTAAATAATATCGAATGCTGTTCAGGCAAAAAGAAAGGAAAAAAGAAAAAGACTTACAAGCACACAGAGACTGACGAAAGTAGATGTAAGGAAGATTAGAAGGAGCAAATTTGGAAGCAAATCAACAAAGAGTGAAGAGTGAGGCAGAGGAACATAGACCGAGATGATGCAAACAGGTACATAGGAAATTGAGCAAAGCGGTCGAAAGAGTAATATGTACTGTTAGAGATGAAGCAGTGAAGGGAGTATTAGTTGATGGAAGGTTCAGAAAAGTATTGAGAATAGAGGAACACTGCTTGTTAGCCAAAAGAGAGATTATTGAGACAGTTAAAGACACAAAGGTTGACACTGTCACACTGAGGAACGGAGATGAAAAGTGGATGGTGCAAAAATTAGAATAGTAAAGAACGATGTTGATAGACTTAAATCACTGATTACTTTTGGCTTGGAAGATCATAGTGCACCTGATAAGGAAGGAAGGGAAAATAGGAGAAAATGCGTTATAATAAATTTGTAGGCTATGATAAAGGGAAAGAGAAATATAAGAGGTTATAACCAAGACAAAAGTGGTTACGTTTGACTTAGAGTCATCGAGCTAAGAAAAGCCAAGAATCTTCATTTATTAGGTGTGACAAAATTAAGGAAGAGAGGAAGAGAAATAAAGAGTACAGTCAGAAGACAAAAACTGGAGACACCACACGTAGCAGGAGGATGGAACAACCTCATAAGAACTACAGAAAGGGCTAATGCGTTAGGAGTGTTAGGTAATGTCAGACTGCAAATAATCTATTCAAAATATGATGAATTAATACTTTGTAGTAAAGAACTGGAATTTAAAGACTGTATTAGGGAAGTTACACCTGATATTACTGGAGTCGTGAAAACTAAACTTACCAAAGAGATAAGCTCTAACCTGTTCTTTTCAGAATGGTACATGATAGCATGAATGGAAAGAGAAGGTAAGAGAGGGGGAGAATTAGCTATCTAAATGAAAGAGGGCCTGAAGTTTCAAGAAATAGCGGAAGATGCCCATTCAAACAATTTATAATGGGAACAGTAACTGTAGGGAAGAAGAGCATACATGTGTTTTTACTACATAATCCATCAAAAAATTGCAACGAACCGGAACCAGTATTCAATGATAACAGTAAAGGAATACAGAGGAATAAAAAAAGCAACAGATCACTGGGTCCATTCGACACTGTTTGTGAGAGTGGAAGATATCAGAAACTCACAAATTAGTGTGGTAAAAATTAGAAGGTATACAGATAATTCAAAGAGAATTATCTGCAATTTGTCAGTGTGACCAAGTAGGCTCAAGTAATCATAACGTAAGACGTGGACTTAAAGCGAAGAATGTATCAAGTCTTTTCTTAAAAGCATCTACAGTACTGCTTTCAGCCACTCTAGCTGGCAAATCGTTCCATATGTTAAGAATCCTGTTGAAGTTAAAGTACTTCGTGTCATCCAGGGTGAAACGTTTGCCCACGAGTTTGTATTCATTGCTATGACTGAAATCAGACGAGTCAAGTCTTAAGTAGCTGAATAAATCAAGATTATCAAAGCCTTTGATAATTTTGAATACTTGCATTTGATCACATTTTAATTTTCTGTTTTCTAAGCTACATATTTTTCAAGTCGATTAATCGGCTTTCTTAGGAATTGTTTCTCAGCCCGGGAATCATCTTGGTAGTTCGACGCTGCACTTTTTCCATTCAGTGTTTAGCATTGAGTAAAAACATACTTGTTCGCTGTTATCCATTCTCGACGCCACCCCGCCCCACAGAAAAAAAAAACAAAAACAAAAGCAAACAAATGCACGAAAGAAAAAAAGAGATAACATATACATTCTTTTCTTCTCCATTACACCTGATCACCACCCCCTGCATCAGCGAGAAAGCGCCAGAAAACAGACGAAGAAAGGCCACATCCACTCACTTTCGTACATGAGCTGTTATGTGTAATGCACCGAAACCTATCCACATCCATGCCCCACAGACCTTTCATGGTTTATCCCAGACTTTTACATGCCATGGTTCAGTCCACTGACAGCACGTCGACCCCAG
>JAYMFT010174321.1:0-26154 GCA_038088735.1 Panulirus argus
ATGAATATGTACATGTGTATATGTGTATATGCATGTGTATGTATATGTATGTATATATGTATATGTTGGTATGTATAGGTATGTATTGTACATATATGTGCATGTATGTTTATGTGTGTACATGAGTGAATGGATCTTTCTTCGTCTGTTTCCTGGCGCTACCTTGCTAATGCGGGACACAGTGATCAAGTATAATAAAAAAAATAAATAAATAATATATATATATACCCTAGCTTGAGCCAGGTACCCATTTTATTGACCTACCCCTTGGGGTGGATGAACAACTGGGATGACTGTGGACCGACTGCCACAACTAGGATTTGAACCTATGAGCTCAACCCTAGGCAGCCTGTGAATGTGTCAGGGTCAAGCCATGTTGATCCCAGAATACCATATCGTTCCAATGCACTCTATCCCATACACGCCTTTCACCTTCCTGCGTGCTCAGGCCCTGATCACTCAAAATCTTTTACATTCCAACCTTCTATCTCCAAATTGGTTTCCCTGTCTCCTTGTTTCCTCCACTTCTGACACATATATCCTCTTTGTCAACCTTTTCTCACTCATTCTCTCTATATGTCCAAATCATTTCAACACACCCTCTTCTGTACTCTCACCCACAATCTTTCTGTTACCACACATCTCTCTCACCCTTTCATTACTTACTCATTCAAACCATCTCACACCACATATTGTCCTTAAACATTTCATTTGTAACACATTTACTCCCTCCATGTAGCCATATCTATAACCTATGCCTTGCAACATCATTTAACCTATGCCTTGCAACATCATTAAATACTGATGGGACTAGTACTCCCTCACACATACCTATTTTTGCCCTCCTAAATAATATGCTGTCTTTCCACTAATTCCTCAGCACTCCCAGAACCTTTGCTCCCTCCCACACCCTATGACTCTCTTCCACTTCCATGGTTCCATTTGCTGCCATGTCCACTCCCAGATCCCTAAAACACTTCACTTTCTTCAAGTTTTCTCCATTCAGACTCACATCCTAACTAACCTGTTCTCATAATCCTGCTTTTATTCACATTCACTTTCAACTTTCTCCTTTTACACACTCTTTCCAAACTCAGTCACCAACTTCTGCAGTTTCTCACTTGAATCTACCACCAGTGCTCTATCATCAGCAAACAACAACTGACTCACTTCCAAAGCCATCTCATTCCCAACAGACTGCAACTCGCCCCTCCCTCCATGACTCACATTTACCTCTCTCATCACCCCATCCATAAGCAAACTGAACACCATGGTGACATAACATACCTGTACCACAGACCAATCTTCACTTGATATCATTCACTCTCCTCTCTTCCTACTTGCACACAAGCCTTAAACCCTTGAAAAAAACTTTTCACTGCTTCTAACAGCTTTCTTCCCATAATGTAAAATCTTAAGACTTTCCAAAAAGCATCTCTATCAACCCTATCATATGCTTTCTTCAGAACTATAAATGCCACATACAAATCCATCTATTTTCTTTAAAGAAAACACCTGATCCACACATCCTCTACCTCTTCTGAAACCACATTGTTCCTCCCCTCTACATGCCTTCACCCTCAATCAACACCCTTCCATACAACTTATCAGGTATACCTAACAAACTTATACCTTTGTAGTTTACACACTCTCCTTTATCCCCCTTGCTTTTATACAGTGGCACTAAACATACATTCCTCTAATCTGCATGTATCTCACCATGGTTCATCTATACAATGAAAATGCACTCCAGCTGCCTTACCGCATTTCCTCTTACGCATGACTTTCACCACCTCTTCTATCTTCACTAAACCACTGTCCATGAATCTCTCACTCTGCATACCACCAAGACCAAAACACCCTACATCTGCCACTCTATCATCAAAAGCATTAAACAGTCCTTCAAAATACTCACTCCATCTCCTCCTCACTTCATCACTTCCTGTTATCACTTTCCCTTTGGCCCCTTTCATCTATGTTCCTATTTGTTATCATGTCTTTTACATATTATTTACCTTCTTTCAAAACATCTTATTCTTCCTAAAGTTTACTGATGGTTCCTCATCCCAACTCTCATTTGCCCTGTTTTTCAACCCCTACACCTTCCTCTTGACCTCCTGCTGCTTTCTCTTACACATCTCCCAATATTTTGCACTCCTTCCCTGTAAGTACCGCCCAAACGCCTCTCTCTTCTCTTTCACTAGCAACATTTACTTCTTCATCCCACCACTCACTACTTTTTCTAATCAGCCCAACTCCCACCTTCCAGATGCCACATGCATCTCTTACACATGCCATCACTGCTTCCCTAAATACTACCCTTCCTTACACACTTCCCTGGCTTCATTTACTCTCAACTTTTGCCACTCTACTCTCAATCTCTCCTGGTCCTTCTTCACATACATCTCTTTTCCAAGCTCACTTACTCTCACCACTCTCTTCTTCCTAATATTGTTTTATCTTTTCCAAAACCTATAAAAATCTTCACCTTGTCACAATAAGCTAATGATCAGACATCCCACCAGCTGCCCCTCTCAACACATTTACATCTAGAAGTCTCTCTTTTACATGCCTATCAATCAATATGTAATCCAACAATGCCCACTGACTATCTCTCCTACTCACATATGTATACTTGTGTATATCACTTTTTTTAAACCAGGTATTCCTAAAAACCAGTCCCTTTTCAGCACACAACTCCATATGCTCTTCACAATTTCCATTTATAACACTGAATATCTCATGTGCCCCAATTATACCCTCAACTGCCGCATTACTTACCTTCACATTTAAATCACATAACTAATAACCAGTCTCTTACATTATAACTGCTGACACACTCACTCAAATGCTCCCAAAAGACTTGCCTTTCATGATCTTTTTTCTCATGGCCAGGTGAATAAGCAGCAATAACCAACCATTTCTCACCATCCACTTTCAGTTTTATGCACATCAATCTAGAATTTACTTCCTTACACTATATAACACACTCCCACAACTCCTGTTTCAGGAGTAGCACTTCTCCTTCCTTAGATCTTATTCTCTCACCAACACTTGACTTTACTCCTAAAACATTTCCCCTTATGTTTCATTCAAAGCCAGAACATCCAGGTTTCTTTCCTCAAACATACTACCTATCTCTCCTCTCTTCACATCTTGGCTACATTCATATACATTTAGACACCCCAGTCTAAGCCTTTGAGGGAGATGAGCACTCCCTGCCTGACTCATTCAGTTCCCTCTTTTAGAGATTGAAATACAAGAAGATGGGGGTTTCCAGATCATGCTTACACCCCTTTTAGTTGCCATCTACAAAACACAGTAAATAGAGGTAGAATTCTTTCTCCTCTACACCCAGGATAATTTCTTATTTTCCATAAAATATTCATGCAACTTTCTTCTAAAACTTCATGTATTCTTTCTTTGCTTTACTCTATCAGGTTCTTAACATTTCACTTACACATCTTATATTTTCCCTCCTCCTTTGCTGAACTTCCACTGGTACATTTCTTTTGAGCAATCTACCACATGCCTTTATCTTCTCTTCCACAGCATTTCTAATCTCATCCATCCACCATGCATTTCCATTTTTGTTCCTATATTTCATGACCTACCCAACTACTAATTCTACAACCCTTAACAGTCTTTTTCTAAACATTCTAATCACCTCATTCACACATGAATGCTTCCCTATATTTACTGCACTGCCATGTAAACTTTCGGTCATCCTCCTTTCATACTCCTTGCATTCTTCCTGATTCATCTTCTCACTTGCCAACACTTCCACCTCCCCTTTCTTCCTTATACCCTCCACTTCTCCCTGATCCTCACCCCTACAAGAAACCCAAAATGGTCAGTCTTCAAAGAATCCTCTTGATACTCTAGTATCTGGAATAAACTCAGTATTGAACTTATGACAACTGAGTTTACAAAAGTTGAAAAAGGTATTTGATAAAAAAAGTTCAAAAGATTGGGGCCCTACAAGTGCAGAACTCCCCAAGTGTACTCAATAAAAAAGCAATTACAAATAAGCAATTACATACAAATAAAGATATGTATTTCTTTGCTGAAGATATTTGACAGACCCCATTGAAAATTCTTGACCTAAAGTGATTGGGGACCTACAAGTGCAGACCTCCCTTTGTGTACTCAATAAAAAAGTTATTACAAATAAGCAATTACATACACACAAGTGAAGATATGTATCTTTATACAAAACATATTGGACAGACCCCATTGAAAAGTCTTGAGCAGAATTCATCAATAGTGTCTGAGCTTAACTTAAAGCACTGAAAATAATGTGAAATATCAGTGTGGAATTAACTTGTGTATAGTTATTAACACCTATACACAAAAAATCTAAATTATACATGCTATTGTAAAGAAACAGAGATGGAATTAGATCTTGAACAAAAAATTGCCACCAAATCCTTCTTTAAGAGTTAAGCTTTAAAACACCTGCAGAGCCATGACTGATTTCTACTTCTTTTCTCTTTTACTTTTCTCTTTCACCCAAAATGGCCTAGATTGGGGCATGTTTTGCCCATGCCATGTCGGTCACAACAAAAGGAAAAGGTTTGCCCCTAACACTTCATGAATGTTATTGTCAAACTTTACCTTAGTGTACTGTGTATTTGTTAGAATTCTGGATAAGTAAAATAAATAAATGCTCTTTAACATGTTTTAAACACTATCACTTTACAATTACTAGCCTAATGAAGGCCCCAAAGGCCTTCTTGGTTGGGCCTGCCAGCGAGTTTGGTGTCTTCAGCACAAACATAGTGCCTGTAGTGCTAACATAGCTTACTTTTTTGTTTCACTCTAATATATGAAGAAAACTAACAAGAAATGAATCAGTTATGTGTAACAATAAAATATAAGTATTCTCAGTATCCCCACTGTCTCTTTGCCATAGATCTCACTTTAACGTCAAAATACCTAAAAACAATCCCATATAAACGTATCATATCTCACATCATATTTCAAGATTTTTAAAAAAATTTTAACAAAACTTTTGACGAATATAATGTAGAAATTTGACAAAAAATTTTTTTTTCCACACTTTACTACTGATTAGTATCCATTATCTTACAGTTTTATAAAAACAGCATCTAAAAACCACATTAATAACAAAAGAACACCAAAGATAGAGTTAAAAAATGTTTGGACCTCAATCTAGGCCCAGTGAAAAGATCAGTATACTATAATAGAAGAGACCATAAAGTAAACACTGCTCAGTCCCAGAGAATTCAGACCAGAGAGTTTTTGTACAGCACTATGAAAAAATAGAATGCAAAACTACAAGGGAGTGTTCCATAGGTACTGGCAAGGAACAAGTGCTGAAAAAGAATCAAAGATACTGGATCAAGCATTCCAGAAACAGCAGAAGTAAATAAGCAAAGAAAAGTTAGACTAAAAGGCTGAGAGGAATGCCTTACTGCAGCAGAAAAGAACTTAGGTGAAGAGCAGAATGTTTAGTTCCAAAGTGTGCTCATAGCTGAAGGCATCACCTTCAGTGATGCCAAGATAGGATGGAAAGATCAAGGAAAGCACTGAAATCACTTGATGAGAAACAAATATGCCCATGAAGGAGCAATGTTCAAGTAAAAACATGGTCCTGATAGTATTTTTTTTTCTTTTTCTTTTTCATGTTGAAGGCTCCAGTCATGGACAGAGGTCTATATCATGGGTGGGCCTTAACTGAAATACAGAGAGAATTATGAAACAGAAAAAGAAAAGACAAGGAAAAGCATTTACAAATGTTGGAGGAAGTAAAGTTTCTTAAGAGGAAGACTTAGCTATTACTGTAAAGTGGGGTTTCCAAGAAAGAGTGGATGTTACAGTAATACCAAGTATGTTCACTGAGTCTAGAGCTGGAATTACAGAACCATCAAAGGAGAGATAAGAATTGTGAGGAGTTTTCGATAAAGGGATGGAAGAGATGGATAGAAATTGGGTCTTGGTGGCATTAAACTTAACAAGATTTTGTCTACCCTACTGAGATATCCTGTCCAAGTCTGAGTTTATTGAGGAAGCTGTGTGAAGATAAGATGCAGATAAAGTGAAAGAGGAGGGAGCAGAAGTGAAGGGTGTGAATGAATGCAGTGTTGAGTCGTCAGTGTATGAGTGCATTGGATTAGTTGTGGAGAAGAAATTGTTGAAAAAAAGGAGAAAAAGTATAAGGGACAGGACAGACCCTTGAGGGACACTGCTGTTGATGGAGAAAAGGGGGGAGGGTGATCCATCAACAACCACAGAGATAGATCAGCCACAGAGGAAGCTAGATATGAAGAAGCAAAGTGAGGGAGGAAAGCCAAAAAAAGAACTTACAGATGAGACCCCGATGACACATCCTGTCAAAAGCCTTAGATATGTCAAGGGCAACTACACATAACTCCCCAAACTCTATCAGGGATGATAACCAGACATTGGTGAGATAGGAAAGAATATTACCAGTGAATCTCACCTTATGGAAGCCATACTGGTGATCAGAGAGAAGACTGTGATTTTCGAGGTGTTTAAGGGTGAGGAAGTTTTTTATGATGAAAGCCCCAGTAACAGACAAAAGTCTACATCAAGGCCAGGCCTTAATTAAAATATTGAGAGAATTATGAAATGGAAAAAGAAAAGACAAGGGAAAGTATTTACAAATTTTTGAGAAAGTGAAAAACCTGTCTTTTGAAATGTGCCAAGTCATAGCTATTGGGAAAGACATAAGAGGGTAGAGAGTTCCAGAACTTCAACATGTAGGGAAAGAAGCAGGTATCAAAACAGCCCACCCTTGAGTTGCCGATGGCCACACAATAATCATGTGATGCAGAAGCTTGCCGAGTATTGTGTGGTCTAGTTAGTGGTAGGGGCACACAAGCAGCCAGCTCTCTGGAGCAAAAGCCAAAGTAATACCTGTAGAAGAGGGAAAGTGAACCAACATGGCAGCATAGGGCAAGGGAGTCAAGTTTAGAAGTTAGCCTGGGACAGTCTATATTGCAGATCGCTTTAAACTAAACTCTGTCAAGTAAGGATACAGAGCTACAACCACCCCAAATGTGAGAGCAGTGCTCCATACAAGGATGAATCAATCCCTTGTATAAACAGAGCAAGTGTTCAGAAGAGAAGTTTTGACATTTAAACAGAACACCCATTTTCTTAGAGGCAGACTTAGCTATTCCTGCAATGTGGGGCTTCCAAGAAAAAGTGGATGTCACAGTAATGCCTAGTATGTTCATTGAGTCAAGAGGTGTTATTACAGAACTGTCAAAGGAGAGTTGAGAGCTGTGAGGAGCTTTTGATAAAGAGATGGGTGGAATTGGGTCTTGGAGGCATCAAACTTAACAAGATTTTGTCTACCCCACTGAGATAACTTGTCCAAGTCTGAATCTATTGCAGAAGCTGTGTCAAGATAAGATGCAGATCAAGTGAGAGAAGAGAGAGCAGAATTGAAGAATGTGGATAAATGCAGTGTTAAGTCTTCAGCGTATGAGTGGATTGGATTATTTGTGGAGGAAATGAAATCATTGAAAAAAAGGAGAAAAAGTGTAGGGGACAGGACAGAACCTTGAGGGACACTGCTGTTGATGGAGAAAAGGAGGGAGGCTGATCCCTCAACAACCACAGAGATAGGTCTGCCAGAAAGTCTGCCAGAAAGGAAGCTAGATATGAAGGAGCAAGTGGGGGGGGGGGAGCACTCTCTATGAATTTAGAAAAGACACATACGTGGTGGTATCAAAAATTTCCAAAACTAGTTTCATAGCACACCAACAGATGGCAGTATGGCGATATGCATGCTGTGATGGTTAGGCGTAATCGTCATCAATCAGTCTGCCAAGTGGAGTCATTCTGTGAACATCATGCATTGTTCTGTGGGAGTTTTTTGACCATGCACATGGACATTTGAGATTTCATCATGGACAGCAAACTAGAGCAGAGAGCAAACAGCAAATTCTGCATTAAACTCAGTAAATCTGCAGCTGAGACCTTTAACATGATTCACCATGTGTATGGCAATGAAGTAATGAGTCGTGTGAGGTGTTTCGAGTGGCACACACGATTCAAAAGCGGCAGAGCCTCACTGGATGACGACAAGAGGTCTGGGTGACCTTCCACGAGCTCAACCCCCAAAAATTTGGAAACAATTCAGCAACTTGTGCATGAGGATCGTCGGAGATCCATTAAGGACACTGCTGCCATCATTGATGTGTCATACATAACAGTGCAGATAATCCTAACATCTGATTTGAACATGTACCGCATTGCTGTAAAGTTCGTGCCCAGGCTTCTGACCCCCGATCAGAAGGAGCACCGTGCCAAGGTCTGTCAAGTTCTACATCAGTGTGCCCTGGATAACCCAACCTTCATGTCTATGGGTATGACCCTGGAGACCAAACAACAGTATTCACAGTAGAAGAGCCCAAAATCTCCATGACTGAAGAAAGCCACGTAGGTCTGAAGTGCAACCAAGAGCATGCTCTTCGTTTTCTTCGACATTCGCAGGGTTGTTCAACATGAATTCGTCCCCAATGGCCAAACCATGAATGGGCAGTTCTACTGCAATGTTCTGAGGCACCTGAGGGAGGACATTCAGCGGAAATGGCCTGAAATGTGGCACGAGAGCAATTGGATGCTTCATGAAGACAATGCACCCTCTTATTGAGCTCTCATAACTTGTGAATTTCTCGGCCACAACAGCACAGTGACCCTACCACACCCACCCTACTCGCCAGATCTGGTACCTTGCGACTTCTTCCTCTTCCCGAAGATGAAGTTTCAGATGAAGGGTCGCCGTTTTGACATTATGGATAAGATCCAGCATGATTTGCAGAAGGTGCTTGACATGCTTCAAGAACAAGACTTCCAGAAAGCCTTCCAGCAGTGGCAACAGTGCTGGGAGTGCTGTATGACTGCTAAAGGGGACTATTTCGAAGGGAATGGTGCCCAACCTTGAATCAATTAAGTACTTTCTTGTACAGAGGCCTAGTCTTGGAACAGAAGGAGCTGTAGAGGAAGTTTGAACTCCACATGGTATGCTTGAAGGAGGATGTAAATGTTGTTCAGAACTTTATGACAGAAGTGGCACACGAATCAGTAGCTGGGTGGTATGAGTAAACAAGCCTACTATGCCATCAAACATACCTATCTTTGCTCTCACAGATGGTAACCTTTCATTCCACACACTCCTTAATATACCCTTCCAACCTATGATTCACTTCAGCCCCCACAGTTCCATCTGTCATGTCCACCTCCAGGTATCTAAAGCACTCCAATTCCTCCAAGGTCTCCCCATTCAAACCTGTCTCATCTCCCTGCTAAACCTCACTACTATACTTGTAATTCCATTAACTCTCAACTTCCTCCTCTCACAAAGTTTCCCAAAAACATGGACACCAGCTTCTGTAACTTCTGTTTCAAACTGCCAACAGAGATATGTCATCTGCAAACAGCAACCATGTCCCCCCCTCCCCCCAGCATACTGCAGAACCTTCCCTTTATGCATGAACCTTGCATTTATTCCACTCACCACCCCATCCATAAACAGATCAAATAGCCAAAGTGATGTCAGTCCCCCCTTCACTTGGACCCACTCACACTCCTCCTTTCCGACTCCCACACATAACTTCCTCTTCCGATAAAAACTCCTCACTGCCTCTAGTAATTTTCCTCCCATGCCATATATTCAAAGCACCCTCCACAAAGCACCAGTCATGCCTGTCATATTCTTTCTCCAGGCCAATATATGCCACATACAGATCCCTCTCTTTTTCCAAGTCTTTTTCACACAACATCTTCAAAACACACACCTGGTCCATACATCCTCTACCACTCCTGAAACCAATCTATTCCTTCCCAGTCTGATGCTCTATACACACCACTACCCCCTCAATTATCAGAATCCCACAAAACTCACCAGGTATACTCAACAACCTTATATAACCATAAGTCAAACATTCCCTTTTGTCCCTAATGCATATTTAAAGCAAAAGTCATATGAAATTATTCAATCATAAGTGCATGACACCCCAACCAAATAAGAAAAGGGTACTTATCTACAGGAGAATGGAAAAAGCCAGGACAGAAAAAGAAGGCTGGAAAAGAACATTTGCACATGCCTGGGATCTGGAGAATTACAAAACAGGTCAGTACCAACAGCAGCAAGACAATACGCCATCACTGAGTCGAGGTTGCTTACTGGCTGGTGAACAAACCCAGCCAAACCGACAGGTCTCTAGCACCACACAGGTGGTTAGCAAGGGTAAGACCCACTTAGGACAGGTTTCATACCCATAACAATCCTCAAGATTCCCTCAAGGTTCATTAGATAATCTGATCCTTTCTGAGAAATAACAATAACTTTCTATATGTATTTTTTCCTCTTTCACTTCTTTTGCCCTACATCATTTTTCTATCCCTCATTTTTGGTAAGTTTTATACGTTTTTTCAAGCATAATTTACTTTTTTAGGCAAAAAATAAACACAAAATATTCTTTCAAATATCTCTCCTCAACTTCTGCAACTGCATATTACACATACATGAATTTCTTTCAATACTCAATTCATCTTACTATAAATCTCTTCATCTGTCCCAAGATACACACTTACTTGTACACCACTTTTCACTTATCTACCCTTACCAAAACTTCATGTTACTGTGGGTCAATCCCTCACTGAAATGTATAAAAGAAGAGACCTCACAGATTCATGTATGCTTGGCTTCTCATATATATGATGTATGTATGTATGCATTGTGACTTCTCTGTCATATCTGTTTTGGCATAACATTACCTATTCTTATTTGTGTTTTCTACAAATTATTCAGATTTAATATAACATATATTCAAATGTATTTCTTTCCTTTTATCTATGATTTAATGTCTGTGCAAGTATAACCCTTCACTTTGTGTACATATATTCTGCTCTATACTTCAGTAACAAAGTAAGTCCTTTCAGAGCATCATCAGAACAGATATGAAAGTCAACAGTCTGACAACCTCTTTCCTAATTAGGATATGGTTTCCAAAAAACAAATTAATGGTTGATAAAAAATAAATACAAAGTAAACATCAATTCATATTGTCCTTTTCCCTAATTATCTTGCCTCATCTGAACAAATCAAGTCTCGAGTTGCCATGCATAATGTACCTAAATCATAGCCTGTCATCCACAGCCCAACCCTGGGACTACTCCTTGACTACTTCATATGCCTTAGTTCAGCCCACTGAAAGTGTGATGCCCCTTTATACCACAGTGATCCAATTCATTTCACTAAATGCATACCTATCACCCTCCTGAATGTTCAGGCCCTGATTAACCAAAATCTCCTTCACTCAAGTCCTCCACCTCCTTCTTGGTCTCCTCCTCCACTTGCTCCTTCCACTTCTGAATCAAAGTTCTTCTCAGTCTTTCTTCATTCACCCTCTTCATATGCACAAATCATTTTGCTAAACCCTGTTAAGCCCTTTCAATCAGACTGTATTTACTACCATATGTCTCTTTGACACTGCCATGCTTACATGATCAACCTGCCTCATACCACATATTATCCTCAAGCATTTCATTTTCAACATATCCACTCTCTTCCCAATTTTACATTCAGTGTCCAAGACTCACATCTATTTAACACTTCTAGAACTACCATACCTTCAGAAATATCCAGTATTACTCTTACAGAAACTGACTTCTTCCAAATGCTCTTTAATGCACATGGGACCTTCGCCCCCTCTTCCACCTAATTATTCCCGTCATTCCATATGCTGCAATTTCCACTTCATTTTCTCAAAATCCTCAATGTTTAAATTTACACTCTAATCATCCTGCGTCATTCCCCACCATGTCGCATTACCTTACTCTTGTTCATATCTATTCTTAAGTTTCACCTTTCACACTCTCCTAAACTTTCTTACAAGCTGCTTAAATTTCTCTCTGGAATCTGCCCAGAGAACTGTGTCATCCGCAAACAGCAACTGACTCACTTTCTATGACCGCATCCCCCTCCTTCACACCCAAATCAAACTGTAAAACTTCAGTCCTTACTTCATAACCCTTATATCTACCTCCCTCACCATTCTGTCCATGAGAAGATTATAGAGCCATGGTAACTTCAGACATCCTTGACAGAGACCCACTTTCATCAGGAACCATTCATCCTTCTACCTTCCTTTTCACAAAATTCCTCAATATATCTAGTAGTTTTTCATTTACCCAACTCTATTCTACTCTATTCTCAAAGGCATTTCTGTCATCCCTATAATATGCTTTCTCTTGGTCCTTAAATGATACATGCAATTCATTCTTTTTCTCCAAGACTTCCCACACAAATTCTTCAAAATAAACAATTGGTCCACATACCCTCTACCACTTCTTAAGTCACAATGCTCCTTCCTAATTAGATGCTCTGTGCATGTCATCAGTTGCTTTCCCTTACAATTTGCCAGATGTGCTCAACAGACCAATTCTGCTGAGTACACCAATGTAATTTGAATATTTATTTTTGTCTCCCTTACCTTTCAAAAAGGATACTGTATAATACAAGTTTTCTGCCCATTCTCAGACATCTCAGCGTGGGCCATACAAGGGCCATACAAACATCAAACAGCCTGACAAGCAATTAACAACACTTTTACCCCATTTCTTGAGAACTCATGGGCAATCCCATCACCTGCAGTTCTGCTACACTTCCTCTTGTGCATTTCTGTAACTCCTTTCTTTTCATCAAACCATTCATCGTGACTTTCACTCCATATGCCATTTGGTCCTAAACATATACCCACTATTATCCAATACCTTCATCATCTGACACAAGACTCACTCTATCTCTCCTTCATAATTTCCCATCTGCTCTCCTCATTGTTGGCCCAGTTTGTTCTCTTGTTCTCCTCATATTATTCACCTCCTTCCAAAAATCTTCCTTTTTTCTTTTTTCATACATGATTGCTGTTTCCTGCATTAGTGAAGTTGTACAAGAACAGATGGAGAAAAATTGCATCTGCTCACATCCATTCTCTAGCTGTCACATGTAATGCATCAAAACTACAGCTTCCTATCCACAATTAAGCCCTACAGACCTTCCCATGGTTTACCCTGGACACTTCACATGCCATGGTTCAGTCCACTGAAAACAGGACGACCCCAGTTCACTCATCCCGTCCCAAGTCTTTCACCTTCCTGCACGTTCAAGCCTGCATCATTCAAACTCTTTTTCACTCTATCCATCCATCTCCAATTTGGTCTCCTAATTCTCCATGTTCCATCCACTTCTGGCACATATATCCTCCTTGCCACCCTTTCCTCACTCATTCTCTACATGTGTCCAAACCATTTCTGCATACCCTCTTCAACTCTCTCAATGACACTCCTATTATTACCACACCTCTCTCTTACCCTTTCTTTAATTACTCAATCAAACCATCTCACATCACATACTGTCCTCAAACATTTTATTTCCAACACATCCACCCCCCTCAGCATAGCCTCATCTACAGCCCATGCCTAGCATCCACACAATATTGTTGGGATTACTATACCTTTAAACATACCCAGTTTTGCCCTCCCAGATAAAAATCTCCACACATTCTTCAGTGCTCCCAGAATATCTGCCCTCTCACCCATCCTATGACTCCCATGACTTCATTTGCTTATTCTTAGGTTCATCAATACTCTTTCATCCCATCTCTCACCTACTCTCTTTTTCACCTCCTGTAACTTCGCAAAGATGCCTCATGGAAGGTCTTAAAAATATGTGGTGGAGGAGGAAAGCTGCTAGAAGCAGTGAAAAGCTTTTATCAAGGGTGTATGGTATGTATAGGGTAAGAAGAGAGTGAGTTGCTCCAAGTGAAGACTGGTCTGCGACAGATGTGTGTCACCATAGCTGTTTAATTTGTTTATGGATGCAGTGGTGAGAGAGGTAAATGCAGAGAGCCTTGGAGGGAGTTGAAAGTATGTATTCTTTAGGGGATGAGGGGGCCTAGGAAGTGAGTCAGTTGTTTGCTGATGACACTGTGCTGGTGGTAGATTTGAGAAAGAAACTGCAGAAGTTGGAGACTCAGTTTGGAAGAGTGTGTAAAAGGAGAATATTGAGAGCAAATGTATATAAAAGCATGGCTATTAGGTTTAGCAACATAGAGTGACAGATTAGTCAGGGTGTGTGTCTGAATGAAGGAAATCTGAAGGAAGTGAAGTGTTTTAGATATCTGGGAGTGGAAATTGCAACAAACTGAATCATGGAAACTGAAATGAGTCGTAAAGTGGGTGAAGGGTGAAGGTTCTGGCAACACTGAAGAATGTGTGGAAAGAAAAGCTGTTATCTGGGAGAGCAAAAATGGGTATGTTTGAAGGTACAGTAGTCCCAACAATGTTGTATGGATACGAGGTAAGGGCTATGAATGAGGATTTGCACAGGATGGTGGATGTGTTGGAAATGAAATGTTTGAGGACAACATGTGGTGTGAGGTGGTTTGACTGAATAAGTAATAAAGTGTATGGGAAATGCTTGGTAATAAAAAAAGAGTATGGTTGAGAGAGCACAAGAGGGTATGCTGAAACGGTCTGGACATATGGATAGAAAGAGTGAGAAGAGGTTGACAAAGAAGATATGTGTGTCAAACATGGAGGGGACAAGAAGGGGGAGACAAAACTGGAGATGGAAGAATGGAGTGAAAAAGATTCTGAGTGATTGGGGCCTGAACATGCAGGAGAGTAAAAAGCATGAACGGGATAGAGTGAATTGGAATGGTGTGGTTTACATTGGTTGACATTCTGTCACTGGACTGAACCAGGGTATGTGAGACAACTGGGGAAATCATGGAATGGATTGTGGGGCCTGGTTGTGGATAGGGGGCTCTGGTTTCGATGCATGGCACATGATGCCTAGAGAATGGATGTGAAAAGATGCAGCCTTTCTTCTACTGTTCCTGGTGCTACATGTCTAATATGGGAAACAGCAATTAACGATAAAAAAAACTATCTTGATATCCTGTCACTTTTTCTTCTACTACCCCAAGTCACATGCACTCCTTCCCTGGATATAATGCTCATATACAGTTAAACTTCTGTTATCCATAATTCAAGCTAAAGAAATATCCAAAATAAAGTATTTTTTCAATATCATATGGCAACTTTCTATTATACAAAAAACAATGAAAAATTAAAAATATCTAAGCATGTATCATATTGTGCATGCACCATGCTTCAATGATTAGCGTACTCACCACCAGTTGTTTTGGCGCACTGGTTATTGTTTACCATTTCCCATATGTTTCCTGATGCAGGATTATGTGCTGGTGTTGCACATTTGTGTATTTTGTGCATCCTGAATTTATATTGTAAACAATAGCCCTTTTCAAGCATCATCTGCAATTGTCTGACAACTCCTTAAAGCCATCTACATCTCGCATGAAGCACAAGAGGATTTTAAGCCTTAAAAAGAAGATGGAGTTGTTCAAGAGGCTGGCTAAGGACGAGTTCAAGGCGGCACTTATGAAGGACTTGAACATCATTTGCTCAATCAATTTTTTTTTCCCTTTGGAGAATCCAGTCATGGACAAATGTCCACATCAAGGATAGGCCTTAACTGAAATACAGAGGATTATGAAAAGAAAAAAGAAGAGACAAGAAAAAGGATTTACAAAGTTTGGAGGGAATGAAAAACCTGTCTTTTAACAAGTATCAGGTGCTAGTTATTGGGAAAGACATAGTTATTAAACTGACCCACAGCTACATAGTAATCATGACACAGCAGAACAGTCAAGGTAGTGGTGGAGGCATAAAAGCAGCCAGCTCTCAGGAGCAAAAACCAAAGCAATACCCACAGAAGAGAGAAAGTGAACCAATATTACAGCATATAGCAAGCATGTCAAATTTTGAAGTTAGCCTGAGGGAGTTCAAAAGTCAGACAACTTCTGACTCAACTCTGTCATGTAAGGGTGCAGAGCTAGAACCACCTGAGATGTGAGAGCAGTACTCCATACAAGGATGGATCAATCTTTTATATAAATGGAGCAACTGGTCAGAGGGAAAGATATTTCTACATCTAAAAAGGACTCCTAGTTTTTTAGAGGCAGACTTAGCCATTTCCATAACATGGGGTTTCCAAGAAAGAGTGGATGTTACAGTAAAACCAAAGTATGTTCACTGAGTCAAGAGGTGGAATCAGAAAACCATCAAAGGTGAGATGAAAGTTCTGATGAGTTTTTGATAGAGAGGTAGGTAGAAACTGGGTCTTGGAGTCATTAAACTTAACCAGATTTCATCTTCCCTAACGAGACATCCTGTCCGAGTCTGAGTTTACTGAGAAAGCTGTGTCGAGACACTGCAGATCAAGTATCAGAGGGAGCAGAAATGAAGGATGTGGAGGAATACAGTGTTGATTTGCTTATATATCTTAAAATTTCTTTATTACAAAAGATTTTGAAATATCACAATTTCTGAATTATTCAATATGTTAAGGACTTCAAATAACCAAAAATCTTGTTATTCAGAACAGCTGATTCCCCAAAGCATTTCGAATAACAGAGGTTTTACTGTAACTCCTTTACTCTTTCACTTTCAATTCAACTTTCTCATTGCACCACTTTTTCTTATATGTTTAAATCTTACCTTTCACATGCCACAAACTTCACCAGTATATCTGAGCAGTGCCTGCAGAAATACCTTCCAATCTTCTTCCTCTCCCAAAGTCATAAGTACTCTTATTCTAAGCCATTCTACACTCAATCTCTCTTGATATTTCTGCACACAGACCACTTTTCCAAGCTTACTCACTTCATCAGTTGTGCACACAAATCACTTCCTTCTTTCCTAGGCCCGTTACAAATTTTCACACTTGCCATCACCAAGAAATTATCTGACATCCACATTCTACCTAACCCTTTCAGCATATTCACATCCAACAACCTCTCCTTTGCATGCCTGTGAATGAAAGCATAATCCAACGATGCTTGTTAATCTTCCAACCCCACTTATCCATGTATACTTATGTATGCCCCTTTCTAAACTACATATTCTCGTTCACAGTTCCACCTTCAACACACATCTCAACATGCTTTTTCTTGTTATCATTTACACTATGCCTCCTGATTTTACCCATAATTGCCACATCATTTAACCATGCATTTAGATTAATACACATCTTGTACTTGCATAATAATAATAAAAAAACCAAACAGAATATAAATAAATACCTCTACAGGACAATAGATGTTGGTATGAAGAGCACCATCTGAGCCCATACAAACAGGATCCTGCTTGTGGGCATGAGTTGGGGGATGGTATGCAGCCTCTGACCAGCTGTATGGCTGATCATCACTATGATTACTCACTATGCCTGAGAATAACAAATTAGTTGAAACTCCATCTTTAATTTTACTGGCAATATCAAAATCCATTTACTAAGGGATTACAGACAAAATCTATCTAATATATCCAAAGGAAGATCCTCATTTATCTAGATTCACAATCCTTTCATTAGTATATACTCAACCTTCTTTTCTGGTTTCTCCCTATCTCATAAATTTGTGCAAATTTTCATTTTATCATTCTAGCTATCCATCTGTCTTTAACATATCTGTCAACCAGCAATAACTCCATTCTGAATTCTTGTGGGGACCAGGAACAATGACTCCTCTAAAAATCAATTATACACAGCATCAACCCCTTGGCCATTTTGCTAAGCTCACATCTTCAACCCATACCCAGTCGCTAAAGTGAAGCAAGGACTTCCACACTTACCAAGCACTTTTTTTACTTTTTCACTCTGCACTCTTACTTGATTTGTTAAGTGACACCAATGAGGCCATTCACACCACTATTATGCACAAAATACTTTTACTGTATCCAGTTTCTATCATTCCTCTTATTTCATATGAATTTTCCTTAGCCTTAATCAATTCTCTCATGGCATCTATAAAACTCTCCTGCAAGTTACCTCTCCTCCTTGTACCTCTTCCTTTACCACTGTATCTCTTCTTCACAAGTCTATCATCTGCCATATGTTCTACATGGCCATACCATTCTAAAAGACTACCATCCACACACATTACTAATGATTTCTTCACACCACATATCCTCCTCAGGTCTTTGTTCTTTATTCCAATAATCCTCTCAATCCCAACTGAACTGTACTATGCAAGTTATCCAACCCCTCTGCTCTTAACTTGACCTATATGACTGTGTTTCACCTTTATGCATCAAAGGTGGAAAAACTACTAATTCATATAAGCTTCTTGCACACTCTGCATTTAACATTCTTTCCATTCATCAAAGTTTTCAGTGCATCCCTAATCTTTTCTATTGCAGGACTTTACTTTTAATTTCAGCCTTCCCACCACCATACCTACTGAACTTCACTCAACCCCAACTCATTTTATGAGTCTCTTAACAATTTTGTTAGAAAATTAGCTTTGACACCATAAGCTTCTTTCTCTACAGGTTCAAACTCACCAACAGTACATCTATATCTTACTTATGTACAGCAGACTTATCCAGGTCCAAAGTAGCTTGATTTGCACTCTTCACAACTTAAAGTGAATAAAATTAGTTATCCCGAGACTCACTTCTGAGCCAAGGAAAGGCAAGCCAAGGGTACTGGTAGCTCCCGAACCCTACCCAGGATTTATGTGGACAATACTCACTTGAAAATTTTCATTCAATCCAGGAATAGCAACTTTACTACTTTTTACAATAACATGCCAACTAGTGAAATACAATGTATGCCTATCTCTGCCATTCTAATTTTCATAATAGCATGCCAACTATTGAAATACAATGTATGCTAATCTCTGCCATTCTAACTTCTGATTAAGTTCATTAACAGAGGACAAGAGCCAGCCTCAAGCTCTCAAAACTATACTAATAATCAGGGTATACATGTCCAATTGTGGCAAACTGGAAAGCATAAGATCATCTTACCCTATTTTGGTTTCGCTTTTAGTTTTTCATATCTCCAAACCTTTTTCCCAAACCTGACAGCAATAGCCACTTGCTCATCCTCAGGATTACACAATACTAAAAAAATCCATTAAATCTAATATGAACCATTGCCCATCAATCTTATTAACAGACACATAAAAAAAAGTGGATAAAACATTTTCATCTTCATCAAATCTACAAAACATTCAACTCAAAGCAGATAAAAAGGGCTCACAGAGAATATAAATAGGGTCTTGAGCACAGAAATTTGCATTACCAATGCTAATGATCATCATGAGCTAACAGCATATGATGCCACCAGGAAAAAGTCAGTATTAGTTTATACTGTAATTACAGGATATGCTGAGTCAGTCTACAAATAAGGATATAAGTACACTTACCATGTGCAAGTGCAAGGTCACAGGATTTCAGAAATATATATTGCTGCTAGATTAAAGCAGATATTTACTTCATTTAATAGCCTGTTGGTCTCTACTAATGCTTAATGAAGCTAACACCTTTCATGAATGTTCAACCCACATCATAAGCTGAAAACCAATGAAGGGATCTGTGACAAATGATACTAGCTCTGCTGTTCCTCCCAGGTAATTTGTGTATTCAAACAAATGCTTGAGGTTGCTGGAGATAACATATCGTCATTTTCCAGATGTGTTGTGGGCATAATAAGATATGGTGACAAAAGTGAAGAGGGTGTTCCCATGGTTCTTGGTTCTATATACACCTCTAAACACAAAACAGGTACACCACTGATTTTCCAGCACCCTTATTTCTAAGCCTTGCCAGTTCAACCATTTTGCCAGACCAGCCGTGGTCACGTAATAATAATTCATCAACGCACCTCGAACCCACTAATTATACACCTCCCGTGTCTCTAAAGCACCATGGACTGCTAGAAACTTAAATCAAACAAATATCAAATATAAATCAAATAATTAAATGAAATACAGGTACCTGTACATTAGTATAAATGATACAAGTTTATTATTACCTGTACTGAGCAAGGTACTGTACCTGTACTGGTACCTGTATCAGTGAAACAGGATCATTAATTAAACAAGATTATTTAAAAAAAATTAAATGTAAATTTATTAATTACTGTACAAACAGAGAATGCTGCAATACTACTGCTCCCAAAGTGGCACATTTTAGAATTTTACTGTAATCACACTCATATTCTAATTTTAGTTCTTTATGGAACAACTAAGCCTGGTCCATTATCATGCTACCTGACAAGTCCACTCCATTACTCCGACATCGTCGAAACTATTCCATCATCACTTAATCGTGCTCAGTATACTCTTAACATCTTTCATAGTTTTCCTAAGGCTCATTTGCTTCTTGGAATCACTGCTTCTTTATATCATAAACAGTTGATGGACCAATACCATAGATGTCACACAGCTTATGCATCAAAACACCATGGTCCAGTTTTTTTTGAACAGCTCAACTTTCTCCAGGATCAATATGGACTGGTGTTTATGTTTGACACCACCACTGACATTTACATCTCTCTTAGAAGCCTTAGCTAGGGTTAAATTTAAGCAAAATAAGCTAAGAATATCACAAAATCAAGGTATCACCACTAACAAGTGCAGTGTAAACAATCCAAATGAGCATGCGCTAAACAACACCAACTGTGGCCACCCAGTAAACCAGTCTGGCGACCATGGGAATTTCAAGTTCCATCTCGTAATTTTGCCGGACTAAAAGAGGTGCCGGACCATCAGTTGCCGGAAAATCGGTGGTGTACCTGCACATCTAAGTTACATTTATTGAGTAGACTGTTCTTATTTTCTGCAGGAATTTGGATACCTGGAGGTCTAGTACTCCCAGTCTGGAAAGAGCTGAGAGTCTCAAACTTTATGGTAAAAGCATATATCCTTACAATGAGGGTTCCAGAGTTGCTACACTATCATCTACAGTGGTTTTGAGAAAGTGCATACCAAAAAACATTTGTTAACACTCTACCTTGATCCAGTAGTATTTTCTGTCCTTACTGTACAACTTTTAACAAACAAATCACTAACACCCACAATTCTGCTACACTCATGGCTGACAGCAGCTTTTCTTAGCTCACCTCTTGTTTGCTGAATGTTGACCTTCTTAACTTGGGAGAATGTACTCATAAGAAACAGGTCTTCATATCACTTTCCCTTTACAGCATGCAGGAAGCATGGGAACTTTCTTGACATATAATAAAATGCTTCATCTATCACAAACTAATGTTTCTTCAAAAGCATACTCATAAATGTTATGTTTCTTTAAAAGTGTGGTCAGATATCTCAAGTTCATATACATGGTTAAAGTCAATGCTGTCTTTATATCATCCTTCTGTTACAAGAGGTTTCTTACTCTAAATGACGTCTCTTCACACGTGATACCCTTTATCTAAATTAATTTCACTCAGCATTCATAACTATCCTTTAAACCTAGCATTCTGGAGTTCCGCTTGCAACAAAATCTTTTGATAATTATACAACTGATATGACTTGTATATGTCTTACACTACTTAATTTTCGTTCTACATCTATGGTATCTTTAACTGGCTACATGATGAATACAGGTATTCCCGTTTGTCATACTCACCTTACTTTTGCCACACGACAGCATTTGCTCAGGTATTTAGATATCTTTAAATACCATATTGCAGGTCAAGAAATGGCCTGATTTTGCATCAAGGATTGCATCCAACTTCGCTTCCTTTCTGCTTATTGTTATCATTTAGATGAAATAGCCTTTTTAACAAGGAAAATAAGCCACAGACTATCGTCATATGATAGAAAAGGATATCCATGATAAGCCATATCACAAATACAAGTATTAGTCTTCATGACTGCCAGGCTCATATAATGTCAAAACAAAAAAATCAATTCACTGCACTTCAATCAAAAGATTTTCAACTGTGGCAGGAGGACACTGAATGTGTGTTTAAGAAATACTTCTTACTCACTGGTCTCTCACACTATCTAGAGTGCATTAACCAATAAAACATGATCATTTTAAATATTACCTATCTAAATAATGGATACCACTAAACTGCATTACATACAAAAATTCACTTATTCAGAGTACCGTATGTTTAATATCAGTTACCTGGGTGAAAAATCTTCCCAGCAGATACTGTGTGGTAGCCATGCTCCTTGAAGTATTGAGGCAAAGTTGTGAAGTTCCCGGCATGTTTTCGCCAGTAGTAATGGACATCATACAACTTTGTGGTGTCTGGCCGCCGTGAGGTTAGGAAAGAAGTACGACTTGGACCACACAGAGCTTGCTGAAAATGAAGATGAAAAATTTGGCTTTCAAGTTTTTTGATGTCATTTCATTTGAAAAACAATGACAGGGAGGTTTTATACACTGAGGATTAAAGTAAATCCCTAGACTGATTCTTCAATCAGTCCTTCTTCCTTGACCAGAGATATGAATTTGCTGCATATCTTAATATATATGAAAAGTTTGGTAGAATTCAGCCAATATCAGCTAGTTTTAATAGTTTTCTGTTTCATACTGGGCTGAATTAATATGTATTTCTAAGAGAAAGGAAAAGTTCTGGTCTATAGGTAGCCAAAACAGAGAAGCAAGCACATGTGAAACTTCAAAGACACTACTTTAAGGCATATGCTTTACTTGTCTATTGAGAAAAATGCTCTTGGGACATTTGTGATTAGAATATACAAAATGGATCATATATCAAGGGAAGGGAGAATATGGAGGACAAGGACTACCAGAATCGTATAAAGTAAAATGAAAGAAAAGAGCTGAGGGGTATAGCCTTATCAGTGGAGAAAATGAAGACAAAAGGCAAATCTTCAGTCATCAGATATATTCTTGACTACGGACCAAAAAATATCAAAGGGAGAAAAGAGGTCAATATCTTGCACTGTTTTTGTATGAAAGAGTATTTTACCTCATAAATATAGATCTAAATAAATTCCCTTGTGGAAATAAAAACTAAAGGGGAGTGTGTGTTCCTTACTTGATAAGTCTGGTCTGTATGCATTTAGAATGAAAGAAAACAAACTACAGCTTTTATGGAGAAACAGCCTCCATTGGCAAGGGGATATATGCCTTCATACCAGCACAAGTGACTTCTATTATATATTCAGCACATAACATTGCATAACATATAAGGAAGCGGTCATCCCAACAAGTTGAAAAAGAAATCTAACACATGGGCTTGCCCACTGAGCTTTCCCGAAATGCCTCAGAGAAGGGGTGCCACAATAGATGTGTTAGTTACAAAATTATGTTCTAAAAAATCTAATGGGGTTACAATGTGTTAAAATGTTATGTGTTTGAGGAAAAAGAAAATTGTGTTAGAAATTTTGTAATAATTGTCAGGATCATGGGCTGGATCTCTAATTGGTGGTTGTGGGATAAAGTGTTAGCCTCAATGCTCTAAGTGACAATGTAAGAGGAATTCTAACAATCCTTGAACGGTTTGTTCAAGTCCAGACCACTACATGTAAGATCTCAGGAAGATTCCAAAACAGTAATGTGACAGGGCATGAAATAGTAAAAAAATACAATAACGTAAGTACAATTAGGAAAACAATAAGTGAAACAAAGGTACGTGAAGAAGATAACCAAATTCTGAAGTACATATCATAAAGGTAACCCTTAACCTGCTCCCATCTTCTAACAGTCCTTACAGATAAGATTGATCCCATAGTCTGATGACAATCTAGAGTTTCCTGCCCGTTTAAATTCTTAGCTTATGCTTGCTTCCACCAGTTATCCGTATATGTCACTTGCAGCCTGTCACCAGAGCTGAAAAAACATCATGCATCTCAGTCATCCACAAAATGTCACAGAGAGTGCATGTGTATCATCTGGGTGTGATGATAGATGTATGTGTTCACTATTGTAGTTAGTTTCATCCATGTCTGCAACTTCCTGAGTGAGTAGGGTATCATTAGGGACAGATAAATGAGCCTTAAAAGTAAGTAATAATCCTAAAAGGCTCAGGTTGGGATGTATAAATGCGACTGGATGTATGTGTCTGTTGTGTGCTGAAGAAGACTAGTGATTAGGGATACCTGGTTAAAAAAAATGAATACCTACTTAAGCATGTGTGGGTGAGTGGGCTGGGGGTCAATGGGCATTACTGGATTACAAATCTATTGACAGACATGCAAAGGAGAGACTGTGAATGTAAATGTGCCAAGAAGGGCAGATGGTGGGATATATAATTACATATTGGTGGGGGTCACTTTGCAAGTCTGTAGTGGCTTTAGGAAAAGAGAAAATGTATTGGGTAGGAAGAGAGTGGTGAAAGTGAATGAGCCTTAAAAAGAAGCTTGTGTGCTTAAATTTCGAGACACATTGGGTGAAGAGTGGCAGAAGGTGAAAGTAAACAAAGCTAGGGGAGTGGGTGAGTATTGGAAGGTATTTAGGAAATGTACTGCATAAATCTATGGGTGGAGTGTGTGGTATGTGGAAGGTTGGAGGTGGGCATTTGAGGGAAGGTACTGAGTGGTGGGAAGAGAAGTCATGCTGTCAGTTTAAAAGAAAACAGAGGCTTGCAGGCACTATCTTTACAGAGGGAATTAAAGAAACTGGGATATATATATATATATATATATATATATATATAAGAAATAACAGCAGGAGGTCAAGAGGGTGGTGCAAGGTTAAAAAAGACTGCAAATATTAGATGGGGGTGATAGTACTGACAAACTTCAGGAAAAATAAAAGAACGCCTTGGTCAGAGGTAAATATTGCGTAAGGAACAGGAAAATAAATGGAAGCATTACTAAGGGGAATAGACGGGGAAGTGGTAAAGGTAAAGAAGAAGTAAAGCAGATTTTGAAGGACTGCTGAATGTGTTAGATGACAGAGCAGTGAATGTGGGGTTTTTGGGACACAGAAATATGCAGAGTAAGAGTCATAGCAAATGTTTTATTTAAGAAAGGAGAAAGTGAGAGCCTTGTGTAAAATGAGGAGTGGTAAAGCAGCTGGAGTGCAAAAGGGGGAAAAACTCCTGAGTGCACTGAGGAATGTCTGGAAGCTGAGGTCAATGTCAGTGAAGGTAAAGATAAGCATGCTTGATGGCACAATACTCCTAATATTGCTGTATTGATGCAAGTAAGGCCCTAAATGCAAAAAATGAAGGAACATGGATGTGCTGGATATTAAATACTTGAGGACAACATATGGTGTGAGGAGGGATGATGATGTAAAGAAAGATAGTGTAAGAGAGAGGTATGGTAATGGGTGGAGTACACATTAAAAAGTTGAACAGGGATAGCCAAAACGAATTGACATATGTATCACAAGAGGAGGGAGTTTGGGAGAAGAGGAGATCGAAAAGGAGATGAAAGGATGGAATGAAAGTGGCTTTATGCTATCACAGTATGAATGTGCAAGAGGGTGAGAGGCATGCATGGGATGAAGAGAATTGGAGTGATGTGGTATATAGGAGGTGTAGAGTTGTCAATTGGTTGAAATAGGGCATATGAAGTGGTCAAGAAAACCATAAAATGGTCAGTGAGGCTTGGCTGTGGATAGAGGGCTCTGGTTTTGGTGCATTACACATGATAGTTAAAGCATGGATGTGAGCAAATAAGGTCATTCTTCATATGCTCTCAATGCTAATTGCAAGCATGGGAAATGGTGAACAAGTATGCAAAAAAAAAAACTATCTATCAATCTACCTATCCGAAAGTTCGTACGTAATTCAACTTCTTACAAGAGGGCTGTGTTCACCAGCAGTATCAAGAAAGAGTAGCCAGTCTGCATTAGCAGAGTGGATTCTGTTTCATTATAATTTTGTTTTAATATAATCAAATTAGTTATCGATGATGTTACTTCTAAGAAAGGATAGTCCCCACATTTCACTGCTAACTACACTAGTTATGAACAAGTAAAGGTGAGAATAACAGGGCTTTTCCCTATGATATCTCCAAAATAGTTGTGAAGACAAAATGGTTCAAATACTAAGCTAGTATGACCATTACAGAAAAGTAAGTAAAAGTGTACTAAAGTGAAATACTGAATTCTGTTAGTACATGTGCATCTGAGTCAAACCAATAGCAGAAGTTGGGACAATATTAAACATAAGAATGGTCTGAAGGAGTATATATACTTGTGTGCTTGTGTGCCCCCACCACTAGCTAGACCACGGAATACTCGGCAAGCTGCTGCGTCACATGCTTATTGTGTCGCCATCGGCAACTCAAGGGTGTGCCGTTTTGATAACTGCTTCTTTCCCTACACGTCGAAGCTCTGGAACTCTCTACC